>BSBK01005819.1:2500-117914 GCA_027943335.1 Chamaecyparis obtusa
ACTTAAAATCAAGGTAGATAATTACAAAAAATTGAGGAGGACAAAAAGAAGGGAGGGAAGAGCCATAATGAAATTAAAGGAAAACCAAAAGTACATAATATACACAAGATACAACAGCCAGATCATCTAAATACTTGGGTGAAAATGAGAGATAAGTCAAGTCAACAATTAAAGACAATGAGGAACATAATGAAGGTAGGGAGAGAAAATAATTACACATGAATGAGAATATTTTGTGGCAAAGATGTGAACCAACCTACCTAACCATTAAAAGAAAACACACATGTTAATGATAGCCAAGGATATAGCAGAGATTTGGGAAGAGTGTAGCCAGAATGGAATGAAAAACCCACCACGTAGCTACCAAATAAACCAAAATGACTACTGATATATATACTTCAATATGCTAGGAAAAAAAATATGGCAATTCTTACCAAGTCATAATTACCTACATGTATCAATACTCATCCTTTAATAACCAATGAAGTATTCATCAATATATGCACTTATGATTTGTGAAGAAAGACCATAGTGATCATTCCGTAGCATAGAAAAATATACATAGATCAGAAACCATATAACTTGAAGCAAGTATGAAATTAAGAGGATTCATTATGAATAATTAAGAGAATAGCTAGGAAATTCTCCAATGAGCAATTCAAATCATATGATTCCAACTGAATTTTATCACAACCTATATTCGCTAAGTAGTCAGCGAGGGAATTACCCTCCCTTTAGCTATGTGAAATAATAAACTTTTGAAAGGAATCTGTAAAAGTCCAAACCTTCTCAAGTATATATTTAAGGTGCCAACTTTCAATTTTTCTATTAATACAAGTATTAATAATGATAGAAGAATCCCCTTCAATGTAAAGACAAGGAATCATTAGTCTTTTGGTGAGAACTAAGCCTTCTAATAGCGCAATTGCCTCTGCCATGTTTTTGGAGCTTGGAGGGATAGGAGAGGCTTTAAAAGCTAGGATTTTCCCCCAAATGATCTCTCAGACAAATACCAATACTTGAGTCACCCGTACTACCCCTTGAGGACCCATCAAATTTCATCTTAACAAAAGGTGACTCAGGAGGATGCCATTTAATGGATGATCTATCAATGGGAACTCTCCTCATGCGGGGAAAAATAGGAGAAGATGGAAATGATAAAGACTTCCAAGATGAGACTATCTAACTATCCCAAGAAGAGAAGGTAATGTTTGGGTTAAAATGATTAGAAACAAAATTATTAACTTATTCATAAATGTGCTTCTCATTTGTTGAAAATAACCAAAGAGAGATCAAAGGAGGATTTCCTAAAAATTCTTTTTATTACACTCCCACCAAATTAACCAAATTATAATGGAGGGAGTAATTGCCCATAGACATGAAAAAAGAGAATTGGTAAACAATGTAGGCCAAGCTTGGAATAGATCCCATAGAGATTCCAGAAGAGGAAAAGAAATAGATAGTTTATTCATGACAAATGACCAACACTAATAAGAAAAAGAGCATTGAACAAAAAATACGATCTATAGTTTCCACACAACTACAAAGAATACAGTTGAAGAGAAGGGAAATCTTCAACCTAGCCAACCTATCACTGGTAAGAATTCTTTTCTGAAGAGCTAACTAGGAGAAAACCCCTGATTTAGGGAGAATTGACTTATTCCAACAGAAATAAAAATCCCGATGAGAGATGTTTTGATTTTCCATATGCTGAATAGCTAAATAACCTTCATTAACAAAGTATTTACCACTTTTAGAAGGACACCCACAAAAATTTATCCATAACCTTAGAAAAATAAATTGATCTACTTTCAAGGACCGAATTAAACATCTGAGCCTGAGCAAGGGAAATGGGAAGAGAAGAGGGATCTTTCCAACTAACCTTATAGGAAAAAATGTCAACATGGTAGATATAGTCAATCAATTTTCTCCCCAATGGGAGGTGAAAATGGCAATTACTTTTGACAAAAAAAATCATGGATTCTAAGGGAGGAAAACCATTCCAAGAGTCTTTCCAAAATAATACATTATCCCCATAATGAACATGCCAAGACAAAAATATTGAAACTACCTCCCTAGAAGAGATCATGAAATTCCAGGTAGGGGACCCCGAGGGGCGATTAGAGATGGTGAAAATTCTATTTGGGTTAGGAGAATCTAAATATTTGGCTTGTATGATCTGACACCAAAGAGAGTGGGCTTAAAATACATGTTCCAAACAAGCTTACCTCCAAAAGCTCTATTTCTAGCTGATAAATTATGCAATCCTGCACCTCCTAAAAATTTATCCATAGAAAGCTTTTGTAGAGAAACAAGAGGAATTTTCTTTTCATTAGTCATATTATCTTTCCATAGAAAAAGAACAAATGATCTTCTCTATTTTAGAAATGACTGAATTTGGGGCTTGTAGAACTGGAAATATAATAATTGGGAATGGCACTGAGCACAATTTTAATTAATAGAATTCTTCTTGATAAAGAAAGTCATCATGCTTTCCAAGCAGCAATCCTACTTTTTAACCTACTAATAAAATTATCCTAGTATGAAGGTTTAACTTGATCAAAACATAAGGGAATCCCAAGATAAGTGGTCGGTGAGCTATCCAGAGGAAAGCTAAGAATACTAATAATTCTATGTTGAATAATATCTAGAGTAAAAAAACATATGAAGCTTGGACTTAAGAGGGTTGATGACTTGACTAGATCTAGCAGAGTATATATCAAGAGTTTGTCTAATACACTTAGCCCTCGTGAATGGAAGAGCTACCAAAAAGCAGAGTATCATCAGCAAAGAAATTATGAGAAACCACAATATATGAGCTAGGGATTTTTACCCCTTTCCAAGTAGAAAGATGATTAAGATTCTAGATTGTTCTACTAAAGGCTTCTACCATTATAATGAATAGGAAAGGATAAATAGGGTCACCTTGACAAACCCCCTGGGAGCATGAAAAAAACTTGATGGAGCCCCATTTATTATGACTAAAAAGGAGGCCCCAAATAAACAGTTCTTAATCTATTTGCACCAAAGGTCAGAAAAACCAAATTTCCTAAGAACTTTCAGAAGAAAAGACCAACAAACCTTGTCATACACTTTCATCATATCAATTTTAACAAGAAATGAAGGAATTTGATGAGTCTCAATGGAATAAAGAACTTCAAAACCAACCAAAGCACCGTCAAATGTTTCCCTACCAGGGACAAAGCCACCCTGCTGAGGAGAAATAATTCTTGGGATTAGAAGCTTAAGCCTCAAATAAATTTCTTTAGTAATAATTTTGTAAATCGAATTACACAATGAGATAGGTCTAAAATTTTCAAATGTTTGGGGAGATTTAATTTTAGGAATTAGGTAAGATGAGTAGTGTTAAAGCTTTTCAAGACATATCCTTTCCTACGAGATTCTTCAATAGAAAGAAAAATATCAAAACAGATGAAATCCCAACATTTTTGATAAAAAAGGATTAAAAAACCATCAGTTTCTGGAGACTTATCAGGAGCCATAGAAAAAAAAAACACTATGAAGCTCATCAATAGTAAAAGGCTTCATTAAGAGATCATTATGATTGCTAGAAATCAGAGTGGGGATGGATTGCAGCAATTCATCCATAGTAGAATTATCCTTTTACCAGAGGCACTGAAGGGGCTAACAAATTTTTGAAGAAAGAAACTCCTTCATTACTGATTTGTTGTTCTGATGTTAAGGTAGCACTAGTAATAGAATCTTTAATAAAGATATGTGAAGAGGCTTTCTTAATTTTAGATGAGGCATGAAAGAATTTTGTATTATTATTCCCTTCTTTCAACCAAATCTCACGAGATTTCTACCTCCAATAAATCTATGCTCTAGTGCAAAGAACTTCCCAATAAGCCTGGAGATATTTTTGTTTTCCAACATAGATAGAGTCCAAACCAAATTTGACAATATGATCAGAAAGTAATTTAAGATCATTCTCAACCCTGTCCTTTTCCTGAAAAACATTCTTGAAAACCTCTTTATTCCAAATCAAAATTTTATATTAACAAATTTTAACTTGTGAAACTGAAACTTTCTTGTACCTTTACAAAAGGGTGCACACACCCACCATTGATGTAAAGGGAGAGAAAATGAGGATGAGTAAACCACATTCATTCAAATTTAAAAGTTGAATTAAATTTGGGAGTTCCCAATAGCTTTTCTATGGAAAGAAAAATAGGAAAATGATCTGATTCTGATGATGCAAGAATCTCTGAAGTGAGGGAGAAATCCAACAATTTAAATTCATGTGGGATGAAAAATATATCAAGCCTAATAGATATAGGAGAATTTGATCTATGATTAGACCAAGGAAAGGATCCATTACTTGGGAGGACATCAAATAGAGCATTATCTTGAATAAAGAAAGAAAACTCATCTATAACCCTTTGGGTAGTAGGATTCCCACCACATTTCTCTTCCAAAGAAGTAATGGTATTGAAGTCACCACCCATAATAATTTGATGGCTGTCAAATTGATGAATACAACCTGTTAAGGAATTCCAAAGAGAAATTTTATCTTGAGGAGTAGGACCATAAACATTAAATAGCAAAAAATTAAAATCAAACCATGAAAAGTCCAGCAAGTGCCAGTTAGAATTTGAATACAGAAGGTGGCCCTTAATAGATTTTGAGTTCCAGAGAGTAATGAGACCACCAGAAGTACCAGAAGAGGGAACTAAAGTAGACTCCCAGTGAGACCATGATCTAAAAATATTATCATAGGATTCTTGAGACAATTTGGTTTCTTACAGAAGTATAATATCAAAATCAAAAGAATCAATAAATTTTTTGTTCCTACCTTTTTTTCAGGGGCATTCAAACCCCTGACATTCCAGGACATAATATTCAAGGGGATTGGGGAGAGAAATACACTCTCCTTATTCTAATGAGGGGAGAACATTTATATAATATTGTAGGTTGAATACCAGCTTCAATCTCAGTCTTAATTTTAGCCGGTAGAGGTTTCCTACGTATTTTTTTGGCATTTTAATCTCAAGACCATATTTTGGAAGGGGTTGGGAATTAGGGGATTGGGAAAGAGATAATATTTGAGAGTAATCAAAACCCTTCTCAAAAATAGGAGAGGAACAATATTCATAGACTTCCTGATCTGAAGAAAGAGAAGAATGCAACTCAACAACCTCTTCAGCTACAATTTCATCAATGAAGACTTGAGGCTACATAAATAAAGATATCATTAGAAATAAGATGTAGCTCATGTTTAGAACAAGGGAAGGAGGACTAGGAAAGAGCCATAGGAATGAAAGGTTGACTATTAAAAATAATATTCTGAATAATATTATTATCCATGACATTACATTCAACATAATGTTGATAACATAGAGGTCTATCTACCCAAGATGAACCAAGATCTAAATAGGTTAAACAAAGAGGAGCTTGAGGAGAAAGTTGAAGCTTTACCTTGGGAATAAAATGAGCATGATCAGTTTTCAAATTGAGAAAAAATTTACTTTTTGATAAACAAAAAAAAGACATAGGACCGTTCTGAGAGAAAAGAGACAACCAAAGACCAATAGCCAACTTATACATGGAATTTGAATCTAGGGTTTGAAATAAACAAAGAGCTTTAGATCCAAATTCATGAGAAATTAGATGAAAACAAGAACCAAGATTAGAGAAAAAGGGTTTAGCACAAACCATTGGTGAAGAAAACAATGAACATGGAGGACGTTCATAAAAAGAAGAGAAATTATGAGAGTTAAAGGATGAATCAAGACAATCTTTGTTTGAAACTTTAGGATATCCTTGGCATAAATAAGATAGGTGGCCTATGGAAGAGGCATGCACTTCAATAGTTAACAAATCTTGAATAAAGATAGGTTGCTTCTATGTCCCATATTTAGAACAAATTGAAACTTCTGAGGGGATGGATTTGGTGTGGTTAAGCAGAAGGAAAACCCTGATAGAAAAAAGAGCATGCTCAAATGGAGAAAAATCATGTTTAACAAAAATTTCCAACTTATTTGCCAAAATTTCCACCTTATGGGGATCTTTTTATTCCAATGGTAATCTAGGAAAAGAAACCCAATAGGTCATGAACAAAGGAGGAGTAGAGTTAACATCAAAATATAGAATCCATGCCATAGTAAAGATACCAACCCCTCTACAAAACCACCCTTTGAATTTATGAACCTCCTTCTTAGGTTGTCGAGAATAAAAAATAGCTACAAAAAATAAAGACCCTTCTTCATACAGGAATAACTCATGTAGACCCACCCAACACTTTTTATCCCATGACAAAAGAGACGTAGAAGGAACAAATGACTGAAGCTTACCAATTAATGTTGTAGATTGAAAATAATCCACCACAGATTGAATCATATGCTTAGGAGAAATGACCCTAGGCTCAGGCAGAGGACATGAGCAATCTACTTCAGTAGGATGCTACTACCCATGGTTAGATGGAAATAAACCAAAAAAAGCTTGGAGAATGCTTAGGTTTTTGAGAAGGAAGATTTGGTTTGAAGGAAGCTCGAGGAGATAAAGAAATCAGAACATTATTCGAAGAAGACAAAATTTTAGGGTTTAATACTAGCCTATTATTAGGCCAGGATACATATGATGGGAAAGATTAAGAGATTTTAGATTGTAGCGGGCTAGAAGATGTAATAGGAGATTCTGGAGGAGAACCATCACAAATGTCAAAGGGATTCTGAGGGATATTAGATTTACACAACTTAGGACGATGCCAGAGAAATAATTTAGCCCTTTAGTAATTATTTTTTAATAATTTAATTTATATTTAGGTTTATATAAATTAATTTATAGAGGTTTATTTTATTAATTTTTATTAAAATTTAATCATATTATTAATTAGTAATCAAAATTAATAAATTTATTTGTATAATGAATATTATAAATTAATTTATAAACATTAATTTGGTAAATATTAGATTTACTTGTAAGTGGAGTTCTGATGCAAAATAGTGTTTTCTAATCGAGGTTTTATTTTATTTGGCCTTGTTGAAAAGGTTGGTTGGGGTAGATTGATGCCCTAGGTGGATTTTGTCTTTTGCGACTTGAAGTATTTTATGGATTTTACTTTTTATATTTTGAGGTTTATGTTGTGGAAAGTTGATAACCATTTTTATATCATGATTATGGGTATGTTATTTTGAGTCCATCATTGAGTGATCTCATGTGTTCTTTGATTCCTCAACCATTGTTATTTGATCACAAAAATGTGTCGACCACTATTGTGTTGAGTCCTAATTAACTTGGTTACCTTGTTTCTTCTAGTATGGCTATTTTGTGATCTAGAAGATGGTAATGTGATTTATGTTTTACTCCATGTTTGTAGAGATGTGTTAATGATGTTATGATAATTATTAATTTTGTGATATGATGCACTATGTGGATTTGGTAATTGGTTTATTGAGATGTCTAGTATGGGATGGATAGTTTGGATCCTTGAATACGATATTTTATTGTTTATTATGCTCTAGTACTTATCGTTGATGACTTTCATGATTTAATGGTTTATGAGATGTCTTTAATGGTTTTGATTTTTTCTTCTCTTTGGTTCTTTTGCCAAGAGCATTAGGTTAGATTATGTAGGAACATAGAGGGGAAGTGGCTCGCAATGAGCATTAGGGCCCTCAAGTGGTTGTCAAGATCACTCATTGTAAAGTAACTTAATAAAGTGATAATAAATTTATTGAGAGAAAATATAAGATAATTGTGTACCTCACCATGCTTTGAGAACTAGTATAGGCTAGGATGTGTGAGATGATGCATTTTTCCCAGTGTGGTGTGTGTTCTAGCATAGTTAGTAGTCTTGTCTATATGAGAGGTTTACTGATACCGCATATGGTCACTTGGGCATCGGGGTCTAGAGACTGACAGGAAGAAATCCAAGGGTTAGACATATATGATGACACTTTCCTATATGTTTCCTAGATTCCTACATTGCATTTGCTATACCAAATTTGTGTCTTGATCATTTATTCTTGATAACCTTATAACCATTACTACCATTTTATCCAATATACCTTGGCATTAGTGTTTCTTGTTTTCTAATGTTTCCTTGAGTGAGGCTTGGTGTTATCTCCTTAGCATGATGAGAGTGGACTTCTTTTTTCTATGTATTTGGGTGGTAGTTATTTGATTACCATTGATATTTGACATTCATGACTTTGTTCTTGGATGATCCTCGATGTTTCTTCTATCTTCTTGTTCATTTCTTAGAGACTTTTTGATTATCATGATGTATATCTTGTATTCCATTTTATGTATTGGTTAGTGACATTGATTCTAGAGATGTATATGTATTTGTATTGTATTATTGTTGTCCCTGTGTCATGTGCATTGGTAGATTATTATCTTGAAGACTATGATGTATCAGCTTGTATCTTGTTGTATATAGCTTTGATGCATTGATGTAATGGATGTATCTTATTATTCAGTTGAAATGAATATTTTAGCGTACCTTATAATGTTTTTTTCATTATGACTAAGTAAAGGATTAGGAATACTTCAATTTGGGTTTTAAAATGAGTGTAATATTGTTACTATACCTGATAGTAATGTTGAAGATTGATTATCTGATAGTGATGATAATGAAGACTGACAAAGATTAGATGAATACAAGATTGTAGAAAGGTTAGATCAGTTATTTTATTTTCATTGATGTCAAGAAATTGATTTCTGGTTTATATTATGTTGCCATATCATTTGGTAATGATATAAGTTGAATGAGTTAACAAGATGAAAAAATGAGATGTTGTGGATTTGAAGAACATAAATGGGCAACTGATATAGATTGGAAAATGATTAGATTATGTTGATATAATTGTTTTCTACCTAACATATGATTATGTGAAGTCGGTAAAGTATGGTGATGAATATTGGTCAAGTCAGTAAGAAAAAGAGTTTTGGATACTGAGCAGGAAATGTCACTTGGTAACGGTAAAAGGTAAAAAAGAAGTAACTTGGTAAAGGAAAAGGAACTGAAGACACTAAATAGAAAAGAAAGGTTTAGGCATTGAGTGAAGTTAATTGAAATTCAAATAGAGCACACCGACCAAGGAAAAGATATTAAATAAAAATTGAATCGATATTTAATGATAAGCTATGATGAGTTGGATGATCATAATAATAAGGAAAGTTAGTTATAGAGATCTATGGTCAAGAAAATTCAAGGTGAAGATCTATGGCTTAGATCTAAATGGTTAAGGAAGATGGAACAAGTTACAAGAAATTCCAAGTTCCTAGGTGAAAAGAAAACATGTTACCGAGATCTGAATTTAAGGTATAATGAATTGGATGGCTAAGATTGACCAAAGAAAAACATAATAGAGGAGATTAAGAGGCAACAAAATTGTCTATATAAAGGATGGATTGGTATGAACAGATGGTTGGAAAATTCAATAGTTGGAGGGTCACCAACTGAAGTAGTGAAGAAGGAATAGAAAGATTCTGAGTCAGATAAAAGGATCTGATGAAGTGTTGAAGCTAGTGGAAAGTGAAGAATTGAAGAGAATATTAAAGAGCGCACACAGGATCTGATTAAGAAAAGATAGTTGCAAATATACAGGTCAATTTATTTATTATTTCTTACTAACATTTGTAACAGAGAAATCTCTTAACAGAGTGGACTTAACAGTCTTATTATAAAATCCTTAAAAAAGGTAACATTCTAAAGAGTGTTTGAAGCCCTCTAACCAAGCCACTCCTAATAGGGTGAAGATACTAACAGATATGAGGTAAATCCCTTGACCGGGTCACACCTAATAGTGTGGATTGTAATCTTTAACTAGATTGGCTCTTAACCAGGCATACTTCAGAAGAGAATTTTCTTAGTGGGTGACAATTCCCACAGCGGTTTTTCCCAAAGTTGGGTTTCCATGTTAAATACTAGTTCTACATGTGATGCATGATTTCTATGAATGATTTACTAATTGATAAATTTTATTTACTGTTGTCAGTAAAATAGCATAATGTGTTTTACCAAGCTGCTACCAAGTTAATCAGAGAAAACAAATTAGGGATTACTGATTCACCCCCCCTCTCTATAATCCAACAATTAGTATTATAGCTGAGTACTCTAAAGAGATAAGTTTAAAAGGTTGAGTAAAAGATCCAAAAATGTATAGGAGAGAAGTACCTAAGTTGAACAAGGAAATTTTCTCAACATGGAAAATAAGAATGAGATTATAGCTATCCGGGCTTGGAGAATCTGCACTGAATCTTTTGGATAGTGATTACACTCCATCGCCTACCAAAATAATGATAGTTGATCAAATGAGAGAAAAGAAGGAACGCAACTCGGTTATGATAGAGATTGATTCTTCCCTCAATGATGTTGAATTTAATGATGTTAAGGACTATGTTAATTCAAGAGAGATTTGGGATATGATTAGAATTATATATGGAGGAGATCAGTATGTACAAAAGGTTAAGGTTGATAGTCTCAAGGGAAAGTATGATGAAATGAGAATGAAGGATGAAGATAATATCACACAATATAGCAATAGAATCAAGGAATTTGTAAGTTCCATTAGAGGTGCTGGTGGATCATTGACTAATGAAGAAGTGGTAATTAAAATTCTGAGAACTCATTCATCTAAGTATGCTATTACAGTATCTTCTATTCATGAATTGAGATCTATACCAAACAATTTTGTTACTCTTGAAGCTCTAATTGGTAAACTAATTGCACTTGATTTAAGTAACTATGATAATAGTCCATCGACCATTGAAAGTGCATTCAAGTCATCTCTAAGCATTATATCATCAAGGAAAGACAAAGAGATTCATAGCAGTTCATGTGGAAATAAATATGATAGTATTCTAAATGAGGAAAAAGAACAAGAAGAGTTAGAGGCATTGCTAGCTAAAATATTACCGATAGGTAGAGGATAGTACAAAGGTAAATTACCTTTAAAATGTTTTAATTATTATAATATTGGTCACATTGAATCAATATTTCCTGACAATGACAAGAATGATAAGAATGAAAAAATAGACAACCGACACCGAAGATTTAGAGATTAAAAGGTCAAGGTAAGAAGTATTTCTGCCTAGCTGAGGAAGGTGTAACCGATGATGAATCTGATGATACTGAAGAAGGATATGAAGTTTTCTATGCTATTGTAAAGGAAGACTCAAATGAAGAAAAGCATGAAGATCAAAACACACTTGTTCCTCATGAAAGTAAACCTGACCCATGGATTATTAACAGTGGATGCTCACATCATATGATTGGTGATATTGATAAGTTTGAGAACATAGAAGAGTATGATGGAGAATTTGTCAGATTTGGAAATGATGCTCCATGTCTTGTGAAAGGTAAAGGAACAATTGCATTGAATGAAAATATGAGATATGATGATGCATATTGGGTTAAAGAATTGAAGTATAATTTGTTGAGTGTTGCACAACTGAACAATAATGGCCACTGACTAGAATTTCAAAATACAAACGTGAAGATTTATGGTACTAATGGAGATCTAATTGGAACTGGTGAACAATCTAAAGGTAATTTATTTTATCTTGATACTTCTACAAAGAGTTGCTTATTTTCTAAAGTTGAAGATGTATCGCTATGACATAAGAGACTCTATTAGGTAAACTTTGATAACATGATTAAAGTGAGAAAAAAGAATAGATTTAGAGGTCTATTGAGATTGAGTAAACCTAATAAAGCTATGTGTAAAAAATGTTAGATTGGTAATATGACTAATTCAAGTTTCTCAAGAAAATCTTATTCTACCAATGGTATTTTGGAATTAGTTCACACTGACCTTTGTGGTCCTATGAGAGTTCAAAGCTATTATGGAGATCGATATTTCATTTTTTTGTTGATTATTATTCAAGAATGATGTCTGTCATATTTCTAAAAGAAAAATATGATGCATTCAAAATGTTCAAGTGGTATAAGACAAGAGTTGAAAAGGAAACGGGAAAACAATTGAAATGTTTGAGATCAAATAGAGGAGGTGAATTTACTCTATTCTGTAATGAAAATGGAATTAAAAGAAAAGTATATGCTCTAAGGACTCCACAACCAAATGGGATAGCTAAGAGAAGGAATACATCTATAGTTGATTGTGCTAGAACACTGTTGATTGACAAAGAAGTTGCACAAACATATTGGAGAGAATCCATAATCACTGATGTCTACACACTAAATCGAATATAGTTGAAGAAAAGAACAAGTAAGACACCTTATGAACTATGGTTTGGTCACACACAGAATGTAAGTTACTTTAAAATATTTGGAAGTAGATGTTATATACTAAAAGATTCAAGAAATGAAAAGTTTGATTCTAAAGGTGATGAAGGTATATTCCTTAGTTATTCATCAAAGAGAAAAGAATATAAATGTTTGATTAAGGCTACTAATAAAAATTTTGAGAGTGCAAATGTGAGAATTGATGAATTTTCAAAAAAGGAATGAAGAGGATAGAAAAAAGGAACTTTAGGATTACAAAAGATTTGTTTATGTACAGGAAGGTAATTTGGTTGAAGCAACTGATCTGCAACATGAAGGAACTGATGAGCAAGATGAGCCTCCATCGAGAGATGAAAACATTGATGAACAGTCTATTGAGCCCGTATTAGCAAAGAATGTGAGAAGAAACCACTCACCAAGAAGAATTATTGGAGATAAGAATGCATGAGTCATGAAAAGAATTAAGTTGAAAGATAAAACATATTTGATTTCTAAACTTGAGCCAAGATTAGTGAAGGATGCACTAGGAAATGAAGATTGGATGAATGCTATGAAAGAGGAAATTGATTAGATTGAAAAGAACAACACATGGTCACTAGTACCGAGACCTAAAGATAAGAATGTGATTGAAACAAAATGGATTTTTGGAAATAAACTCAATGAGAAAGGAGATGTGATCAGAAATAAAGCAAGGTTAGTCTGCAAAGGGTATGCACAAGAAGAAGGTATTGATCATGGTGAAACTTTTTCTCATGTTGTAAGATTAGAAGGTGTAAGGACATTACTTGCATATTCTACCTATAAAGGATTTAAAATTTATCAAATGGATGTGAAGTCTGCATTTTTGAATGGAATTCTTGAAGAAGTCTACATTGAACAATCTGAAGGATTTGTTTATAATTTTGATAAGGATATGGTCTGCAAGCTACACAAAGCACTTTATGGATTGAAGCAAGAACCCCAAGTATGGTATGAAAGATTAAACTCTTATTTAATCAAGATTGGATTTCAAAGGACTAGTGATAAAATCAATTTATACTTGAAATGTGATAGTACTGATAAAATTCTGATTGCTGAGATATTTATTGATGATATTATATTTGGTGGAAATGAGATAATATCTAAAACATTTGTTGAGGAAATGATAAAGGAATTTGAGATGTATATGATAGGAGAGATTAAATTATTTATTGGACTTCAAATTCAACAAGTTAAGCATATGATCTACATAACATAATCTAAGTATATCAAGGAGATCCTAAAAACATTCACTGTGGAAGAATCAAAACCAGTTGGAACACCGATGGCTACTGGTTGTAAATTATCAAAGGAAGATGATACAAAGGAAGTGAATGAGACACTTTACTGATCCATGATTGGTAAACTGCAGTATATTGTCCACAACTGACCAAATATTTCACATTCAATGTGTATTGTGGAAAGGTTTTCTACCAACCCAAAGGAGACACATATGTCTGTAGTTAAAAGGATATTTAGATATATGAAAGGGACTGAAAATTTTGGTCTGTTATACACAAAAGGAGGATATTTTGATCTCAAGGTGTATACTAATGATGACTGGGTTGGAAATATTAATGACAGAAAGAGCACTAGTGGAAGAGCTTTCTTTTTCAGAGAAAGACTAGTGACATGGTTAAGTAGTAAATAGAGTTTTATTTCATAATCTAATGTCCAAGCTGGGTATGTTCCTACATCTATGAATTATTCTGACATTGTATGGATCAAACAATTACTTGAAGGTATGCAAGAAGAGATTACTGATCTAGTTACAATTTATTGTGATAATACTAGTGCTATTAACATATCAAGAATCTGTTGATACATTAAAAATCAAATCATATATCTATTAAGTATCACTACTTAAGAGAGAAAGTACAAGATAAGCGTGTGAAATTGGAGTATGTGAATTATAAAGAACAAATAGTTGGTATATTTACAATCCCATTAATGAAGGATTCTTTTGAGTATCTCTGAGGTAATTTATGGGTTCTTACCCTATCCAATGTTCATTAAGACATGATGCATGATGCATCAATTCAAGTATTCAATAGAATATCTATCCTATGATTTGATGCTAGTTTTCACTCTTTAGATGAAGCCTAAAGTTGTGAAAAAGAAGTTTATGACTCCAATGAGAGATCTATACATTTGAGGTATGATTTGAAAAGTATTTGTTTCTTTGGCATTATTTTTAAAGAGGGAGAATATTATTAATGAAGGGAGATGATATAGATGAATGAGATTGAGGGAGAGTACTATTGATGATTACAGAGAAAGATGAACAATGAAGATTAAAAAAAAAAAGAGGAACTATAAAGAAGACTACTATTAATAGAGGGAGAAAGTTTACACAAGAAGATCAAGTACAAAAAATAGAAGTTACAACTCAAAGGGAGTACATGAATTATAGTGAAGTGTACCATCATCAATTAAAAACTAAATATTGTTAGTGTTGTCATTAATGCCAAAGAGGGAGATTGTTACCATAACTGACAGTAATGTTGAAGATTGATTATCTGTTGGTGATGATGATGAAGACTGAAACAGATCAGAGGAATACATTTTAGTAGAAAGGTTAGATCATTTATTGTCTTATCATTGATGTCAAGAAATTGATTTCTAGTTTATATTATGTTTCCATATCATTCACTAATGATATAAGTTGAATGAATTAAGAAGATGAGGAAATGAGATGTTGTGAAGTTGAAGAACATAAATGGGCAATTGATATAGATAGAAAAATGATTAGATTATGTTGATATAATTATTTTCTACCTAACATATGATTATGTTAAGTCAATAAAGTATGGTGATGAATATTTGTCAAGTCATTAAGCAAAAGAGTTTTGGCTATCGAGGAGGAAATGTCACTCGATAAAGGTAAAAAGGAAGTAACTCGATAAAGGAAAAGGAACCGAAGACACTGAACAAAAAAGAAAGGTTTAGGCACCAAGCAAAGTTAACCAAAATTCAAATACAACACACCAATAAAGGAACAAATATTAAATAAGGATTGAATCAATATTTAATGATTAGCTATGTTGAGTTGGATGATCACGATAGGAAGGAAAGTTAGTTACAAAGATCTATGGTTAACAAAATTCAAGGTGAAGATATATGACTTAGACCTAAATGATTAAAGCAGATGGAACAAGTTTCCAGAAATTTCAAGTTCTTAGGTGAAAAGAAAATGTGTTACCAAGATCTGAATTCAAGGTATAATGAATTGGATGATTAAGATTTATCAAACAAAAATGTAATAGAGGAGATTAAGAAGCAAAAAAATTGTCTATATAAAGGATGGATTTGTATGAATAGATGGCTGGAAAATTAAATAGTTGAAGGGTCACCAACTGAAGAAGTGAAGAAGGAACAAAGAGGTTTCAAGCCAGATAGAAGGATCTTATGAAGTGTTTAAGCCAGTGGAAAGTGAAGAATTGAAGAGAATAATGAAGAGTGCACAAAGGATCTGATTAAGCAAATATAGTTGCAAATCTACAGGCCAATTTATTTATTGTTGCTTACTAGCATTTGTAATAGAGAAATCTCTTAACAAAGTGGACTTAACAATATTATTGTAAAATCCTCGAAAAAGGTAACATTATAAAGAGTGTGGGAAGATCTCTAACAAAGCCACTCCTAACAGGGTGAAAATACTAACAGATCTAAGGTAAATCCCTTGACTGGGTCACACCTAATAGTGTGCATTATAATCTTTAACTAAATTGGATCTTAACCGGGCATCCTTCAGAAAGTATTTTCTTAGTGGGTGACAATTCCCATAGTGGTTTTCCCAAAGCTAGGTTTCCACATTAAATACCAGTGTTACATGTGATGCATGATTTATATGAATGATTTATTGATTGATAAAATTTATTTACTGTTGTTGGTAAAATAGTATAGTGTTTTTTACCGAGCTACTACTGAATTAATCAGAGAAATTTTTTTTAGGTATTTGGAATCATGGCTTACTGATTCACCCCCCCTCTTCGTAATCTAATAATTGGTATCAAAGCTGAGTACTCTGAAGAGATAATTTTAAAAGACTTGAGTAAAAGATCCAAAAATGTATAGGAGAGAAGTACCTAAGTTGAACATGGAAAGTTTTTCAACATGGAAAAGTAGAATGAAATTATATCTATCTGGGATTGGATAATCTACACTGAATCTTCTAGATAATGATTACACTCCACCGCCTCTGAGACCAATGATAGTTGATCAAATGAGAGAAAAATAGGAACACAACTTACTTATGATAGAGATTGCTTCTTCTCTCAACAATGTTGAATTCAATGATGTTAAGGACTATGTTAACTCAAGAGATATGTGGGATAGGCTTACACTTATATATGGAGGAGATCAATAGGTACAAAAGGATAAGGTTGATAATCTCATGGAAAAGTATGATGAAATGAGAATGATGAAGAGAATATCATACAAGAATATCACACAATATAGCAATAGAATCAAGGAAGTTTTAAGTGCCATTAGAGGTGCAGGTGGATCGTTGACTAATGAAGAAGTGGTAAGTAAAATTTTGAGAACTCTTTCTTCTAAGTATGCAATTAGAGTATCTTCTATTCAATAATTGAGATCTATACTAAATAATGTTGTTACTCTTTAAGCTCTAATCGGTAAACTGACTGCATTTGAGTTAAGTAACTATGATAATAGTCTAACAACCATTAAAACTCTAGTGAAGTCATCTCTAAGAATTGGAACATCAAGGAAAGACAAAGAGATTCATAGTAGTTCATATGGAGATGAATATGATAGTATTCTGAATGAGGAAACATAACAAGAAGAGTTAGAGGCATTTCTAGCTAAAATATTATCGAGAGGTAGAGGAAAGTACAAAGGTAAATTACGTCTAAAATGTTTTAATTGTAATTATATTGGTCACATTGAATCACGATGTCCTAAAAATGACAAGAATGATAAGAATGATAAGAATGACAAAATAGACAACTGACACCAAAGATTTAAAGATTACAAGGACAAAGGTAAGAAGTCTTGCTACCTATGATGCAGGAGCATCCTAAGGTAGTTGGAAATACTATATGTTGGAGTGTTTTGTGTTACTCGGTTGCATCTTTGACCAAGGTACTTAGTCACTGAAGGAACTCGGTAAACTTCTGGTGCTCAGTAGAACCTATGCTTGGTGATGCTTGTGGTGCTCGATTGATATGCTTTCTTGGTGATGCCTAGCTTGCTTGGTTGTTTTACTCGTGCTCGGTAGTTTGGCTTACCGACTAGAGTTCTTGGGGATTCAGTTGGCTGACTTGATGTATTTAATGTTGGTAGCTTGTGTTGTATTCTCCTATGTGGATCTAGAGGTTGACATGGAGAATTAATTGTTTGTAAGGCTACTTGAGAGCCGACATGTATTTCATTTAATATTTATTTGTTATAGAATTTGACTTGGCTTAGGAGTTAATTGTTTCTTCCAACCAACTTGTGGTTGAAGAAATGCATTTAAGGAAGGTTTGGGTGGTTGTTTAAGAGGGATTCAGGGGTAGGAAAAGGAAATCAGTTAGGGGAGAAAAAAAGGATTTTGGGAGATTCGATCCTGCAAGATCTTGCAGATCAAATTTGTCTGATATTTGTAATAGCAGAGCTAGTGGTTGCATACTAGGAGACAAGGAGATTTCTTGGGGGCTTGCAAGCTCAATTTTAGATTGCCATAGTTTTTCTACCAGTTGTTGATGTGTCACAGAGATAGGCTAGCTAGGGGTTTATAGAATTACTATTGTAATTGTTTGTTTTTGGCCCTAACCCAAAAGGCCTTACAACCGAGCATGTTGAATGAAATTCTATTTGAGAATTATCTTGTTGTGTTTCTACTATATTATTGTTTCTAGTGTAGATTTGGACTATCCATTTTTGGATTTTCATTTTTTCATTGCGTCAGGTGGTATCAAAGCTTGAGGTTCTTAAGTGTGTAAACAAATCGGCAAGTCGAGGCAGTTTGCACTAGGACCTTGGGTTGGTGGTTTGTCACCTTGGGTTTTTGAAGATTTTGAATATGCTTCCAAGAATATTGGACCCTAGGGCAATTGCAGATATCTCTAATGTTGTGGAAGCAAAGATCTCTTAGAAGAGCAAATTGGATGTCAGATCTGAGATGTAATTGATGAAGAATGACATGATTGTTGAGATCATAAGGGCTATTGTTGGTATGCCGAAGAATATTAGTACTAAATATGGCTATGAGGAAGCTACTAAAGACTTTGAAGCTACTAAATCTAGTGGAGATAATAGGAGAGATAGATCTAGTGAAGACAAAACTGGTCGGTTGCAGAGATCTGGAGCTCGATTAAGTACTAGTTACTGAATGGAAGTTTCTAATTTCTCTAGTACTTTGAGACTCAAGGACTTGATTGATTGGATTGGTGAGTTAGAAGACTTCTTTGACCTTGATGAAATTGAAGATCCTCTTAGAGTAAGGTTGTCACAAACTAAGTTGAAAGGACATGCTTCTCTTTGGTGGAAAGAATTGCAAAGAGATAGAGAAGATGAAGGTGAAATGAAGAGCAATCGTTGTAGGTTGATGGTGGCTAAATTGAAAGCTAATTTCATACCTATCGACTATGAACTTGAGTTTTTTAATAAATTGTAGAATCTAAAGAAAAAAGATTTAACTTTGAAGACTATACCTAGGAGTTCTATAAATTGACTATTCAGTCTAGACATAGAGAACTTGATAAGGAAAAGGTAGCTCAATATGTGAATGGTTTGAGATTCAATATTTAGGATGGGCTTGGTATGCTAAAGATTGATTCAGTTGAGGATGCTTATCAATATGCTCTGAAGGAAGAAGATAAGTTGAAGAGGAGACAACATGGTAATTCTTGAGGGAAGGAGAAATAAGATCACTCAGTGAAGGATAAACTAACTGTTGAAGATGAACCAAAAGCTGTTGAGCCAAGGAAGAGGACAGGTAAGGTTTCCTTTAAGGGTACTTGTTATAATTGTGGTGAAGAAGGACACCCATCATTTGAATGCTTGCATAAGAAGATTAGTAATAGCAGGAATGTTGTGGTGAATGAGAACATACTGAATGAACCTAAGGTAGAGTGAGAAAACTTACTGGTTCAAAGAACATTGCTTGGTACTAAGGTAGAACCTTGTCATAGGAGTAATAGTTTTAGAACTCGATGCAAGTCAGGAGGTAAACGTAGTGATGTGATTGTAGATAGTGGTAGTACTAATAACCTTGTAGCTGAGGAGATGGTTCAAAAACTTGGTTTGAAGAGATTGAGACATCCTTATCCTTATAAGATTGGTTGGCTACAAGATGTTCATGCTTTGGAAGTAAGGGAGAAATGTCTTGTTGATTTTTAGATTGGCCAGTATAAGGATCAAGTGTTGTGTGATATTGTGGACATGAGTAGTTTTCACATATTTCTTGGTAGACCTTGGCAGTATGATTGCAAGGTTGTGTATGATTGTGTCAAGAATGTATTTACTATTGAGAAGAGTGGCAGGAAGTTTTCCCTGATGCCTTTGTTGGATACAACACTCAGTAGGAGGAACCTAAGCTTTGGGAGCTGAGATGAGTTGAAGGATTCTGAAAGGATTGGAGATCACTATGAAGAACAGACCTATGGATTGTCGAGGAAAGAGTTGGAAAGATGGAGAAAGAAAAAGTGGAAGAGTATGCAAGGTGAAGACTTGGAGGACATGTATGTGAAGAACTAGTTCAGGGTTTATGTGCTAAATCCTAGAAGATGTTCTTGCAGCCATTGAGAACATCATTTTGCCCCTGGGGTGTCTGATACAAGAGCATCCTAGGGTAGTTGGAAATCCTATATGTTGGAGTGTTCTAGGTTACTCAGTTGTAGCTTTGATCGAGGCACTCAATTACTGAAGGAACTCGGTAAACTTCTGGAACTCAACAGAACCTGTGCTCGGTGATGCTTGTGGTGCTTAGTTGATATGCTTGTTCACTGATGCCTAGTTTGCTTGGTTTTTTTACTGGTGCTTGGTAGTTTGGCTTATCGACTGGAGTTCTTGGGGATTTTTTTGGATGACTTGATGTATTTAATGTTGGTAGCTTGTGTTGTATTCTCCTATGTGGATCTAGAGGCTGACATGGAGAATTATTTTTTTGTAAGGCTACTTGAGAGCCGACATGTATTGCATTTAATATTTGTTTGTTATAGAAGTCAACTTGTCTTAGGAGTAAATTATTTCTTCTAGTCGACTTATGGTTGAAGAAATGTATTTAAGGAAGGTTTGGGTGGTTGTTTA
The DNA here is from genome assembly GCA_027943335.1 of Chamaecyparis obtusa. NCBI lineage: Eukaryota > Viridiplantae > Streptophyta > Pinopsida > Cupressales > Cupressaceae > Chamaecyparis > Chamaecyparis obtusa. Next base: position 22,989 of record BSBK01005819.1, read on the forward strand.
AGAGGGAGTCATGGGCAGAAAAAGGAAGTCAGTCAGGGGAGAAAAAAAGGATTTTGGGAGATTGGATCCCACGAGATCTTGCAGATCAGATTTGTCTAGTATTTGTTATAGCATATTTATTGGTTGCATGCTTGGAGACAAGGATATTTCTTGGTGGATTGTGAGCTCAAGTTTAGATCTACCTTACTTTTTCTACCAGTTGCTGATGTGTCACAGAGCTGGACTAGCTAGGGGTTTGTAGAATTACTATTTTAATTGTTTGTATTTGGCCCTAACCCAGAAGGCCTTACAATTGGAAATGTTGAACGAAATTCTATTTGAGCATTATCTTGTTGTGTTTTTGTTGTATTATTGTTTCTAGTGTAGATTTGGACTGTCCAATTTGGGATTTTCCTTTTTGTACTGCATCAACCTAGCTGAGGAAGGTGTAACCGATGATGAATCTGATGATACTGAAGAAGGATATGAAGTTATCTATGTTGCTATAAAGGAAGACTCAGATCAAGAAAAGAATGAAGATCAAAAGAATCTTGTTTCTCATGTAAGTAAACTTGAACCATGGATTATTGACAGTGGATTCTCACATCATATGACTGGTGATATTGATAAGTTTGAGAACCTAGAAGAGTATGATAGAGGATTTTTCATATTTGGCAATGATGTTCCCTGTCCTGTGAAAGGTAAAGGACCATTTATATTGAATGAAAATATGAGATGTGATGATGTGTATTGGGTTAAAGGACTGAACTATAATATGTTGAGTGTTGCAAAAGTGAACAATAGTAGCCATCGACTCAAATTTTACAATAGAAACGTGAAGATTATGCTACTCATAGAGATCTAATTGGAACTGGTCAACAATATAAATATAATTTATTTTATCTTGATACTTCTACAAAGATTTGCTTATTTTCTCAAATTGAAGATGTATTGGCTAAGGCATAAGAAACTCTGTCAAGTAAATTTTGATAACATGATTAAAGTAAGAAAAAAGAATAGAGTCGGAGGTCTACCGACATTGAGTAAACTTGATAAATCTATGCATAAAGAATGTCAGATTTGTAAGATGACTAGTCAAGTTTCTCAAGAAAATCTTATTCTACCAATGGTAATTTGGAATTAGTTCACACTAACCTTTGTGGTCCTATGAGAGTTCAAATCTATTATGGAGATTGGTATTTCATTTTGTTTGTTGATGATTATTCAAGAATGATGTTTTTCATGTTTCTAAAAGAAAAATATGATGCATTCAAAATGTTCAAGTGGTATAAAGAAAGAGTTGAAAAGGAAATAGGAAAATTGTTGAAATGTTTGAGATCAGATAGAGGAGGTGAATTTATCTCTGATGAATTTACTGTCTTTTGCAATGAAAATTACATTAAAAGACAAGTATCTGACCGAGGACTCCAAAACAAAATGGGATAGCTGAAAGAAGGAATAGATCTATAGTTGACTATGCTAGAACACTATTGATTGACAAAGAATTTGTACAAACATTCTAGAGAGAATCCATAAGCACTAATGTCTATACACTAAATAGAATATAGTTGAAGAAAAGAATAAACAAGACACCTTATGAACTATGGTTTGGTCACACACTGAATGTAAGTTACTTTAAGATCTTTGGAAGTAGGTGTTATATAATGAAAGATTCAAGAAATGGAAATTTTGATTCTAAAGGTGATGAAGTTATATTTATTGGTTATTCATCAAATAGAAATACATATAAATGTTTGATTAAGGCTACTAATAAAATTGTTGAGAGTGAAAATGTGAGAATTGATGAATTTGTAGAAAGGAGTGAAGAGGATAGCAAAAATGAACCTAAGGATTACAAAATATTTTTTTACGTATAGAAAGGTAATTTGGTTAAAGAAATTGAGTGCCAACATGAAGGAATTGATGAGGAAGATGAGCCTCCACTAAGAGATGAAAATATTGATGAATAGTGTATCGAGCCTGTATTAGCAAAATATGTGAGAAGACACCACTCACTGAGCATAATTATTGGAGACAAGAATGTAGGAGTCATGACAAGAAGTAAGTTGAAAGATAACACATGTTTGATTTCTGAACTTGAGCCAAGATTAGTGAAGGATGCACTAGGAAATAAAGACTAGATGAATGCTATGAAAGAGAAAATTTATTATATTGAAAAGAACAACACATGGTCACTGGTACCGAGACCTAAATATATGAGTGTGATTGGAACAAAATGGATTTTCAAAAATAAACTCATTGAGAAAGAAGATGTGATAAAAAATAAAGCAAGGTTAGTCTACAAAGGGTATGCACAAGAAGAAAGTATTGACTATGGTGAACAAGTTTCTCCTATTGCTAGATTAGAAGGTACAAGGATATTACTTGCATATGCTTCTTAAAAAGGATTTAAAGTTTATCAGATGGATGTGAAATTTGCATTTTTGAATGGGATTCTTGAAGAAGAAGTCTACATTCAACAACCTGATGGATTTTTTTATAATTTTGATAAGGATATGGTCTACAAGATACACAAATCACTATATGGATTGAAGAAAACACCCCGAGCATGGTATGAAAGATTACACTCTTATTTAATCAAGATTTGATTTCAAAGCATTAGTGATAACAATAATTTATACTTAAAATATGATAGTACTGATAAAATTTTAATTGTTGAGATATTAGTTGATGACATTATATTTGGTAGAAATGAGATAATGTCTAAATCATTTGCTAAGGATATGAGAAAGAAATTTGAGATGTCTATGATAGGAGAGATTGAATTATTTATTGGAATTCAAATTAAACAAGTTAAGGATGGGATCTACATAACACAATCTAAGTATATAAGGGAGATCCTAAAAACATTCAATATGGAAGAATCAAAATAAGTTGAAACATCGATGGCTACTCATTGTAAATTGTCAAAGGAAGATGATATAAAGGAAGTGAATGAGGCACTTTACCGATCCATGATTGGTATACTAAAGTATGTTGTCCACAGCTAACCAGATATTGCACCTTCAATGGGTATTGTGGCAAGGTTTTCTGCCAACCCAAAGGAGACACATATATCTGCAGTTAAAAGGATCTTTATATATCTAAAAAGGACTAAAGATTTTGATCTGTTATACACACAAGGAGGAGACTTTGATCTCAAAGTGTATACTAATGTTGACTGGGCTGGAAATATTGATGATAGAAAGAGCACTAGTGGTGGAGATTTCATTTTAGGAGAAATACTAGTGACATGGTTAAGTAAGAAATAGAGAATGCCAAAGATGAGTATGTTGATACAGTTGTGAATTATTCTAACATTGTATGGATCAAAAAATTACTTGAAGGTATGAAAGAAGAGATTATTGATCTAGTTACAACTTATTGTGATAATACCAGTACTATTAACATATCAAATAACCTGGTGATGCTTTCAAAAACAAAGCATATATCTATTAATTATCACTACTTAAGAGAGAAAGTACTAGATAAGCATGTGACATTAGAGTATGTGAATTCTAAAGAAAAAATAGATGATATATTTACAAAATCATTACCGAAAGATGCTTTTGAGTATCTCTGAGGTAAGTTAGGGGTTATTCCCCTATCTGATGAAGGGTGCTCCCCTTAATACCAAAACACATAACAGAAACAAAGAACAACAACAATTTGCAAGAACAGAAAATGGGCTTCTTATTATCTCCACAAATGTGGAATTATAAATTTGAGAATTACAATATGCAAAGCCACATGGGCATTTCCCATACAATATTTTGTAGGACATAGCCTCGAATTATTACCCAGAACTACTCTAAACTGCTCCGAACTGCCCTAGACAACACTACGGGTCTTCCTTATACAGGCAATTTTCCACCACCTAGGAAGGTTCTAGAAATTTAGCCATTAAGGCCGAACAACCCTAGAATTATTTGATTTTTTAATTTATTACATCAGAGTTAGCTCAAAACATCTTTTGAAACCCAAACATAAATTTTGAAGGAAATTTATTGTCTACCATTTCAAGTGGCCCAACTTCCAGAGACCATAAGTCATCACCCGTTGACCCAATTGACTATTATGACCCCATTTTAGAAAGGGTGAAAAGTTCTCTACAATGCCTAAATAAGAAAGCTTCATTCAACCAAAGTTTTGACCTCATCTAAGGCCTCTAAATCCTTCAAAATTGAGTTCAAAGTTTTTGTACCCTACTGTCAATACTAAAATTTTTTAATATCTTTAAAACTAGACTTGATCTGGCAATGGAACTTTACCGGCAGGCTAATATGACCAAAATGAACCTCCAGGGAAGAAAATAGACCATTCTGAGCTCGAACGAAAAACTTACTAAAAATAATAACTTTCCAAAAAAAATAGCAGCTCTACACAAGATAGCCCTTATTGAAAAGAAAATAGAAATATTTTTGGATGATGCAAGATTGCTCTTACACCCAGGATGCTCCTGCATCAGACACCCAGGGTAATTTGAGAAGTGACCCTGTCACGTCTTAGGTGTGCAGAGGAAATCCAAGATGATTAACCTCCTCCTTTTTCAGCCATGATGAATCTTTAATAGGTCGTCCTTTCCATTTGACCAGATATTCTTCATATGCCTTGTTCCTTGTGCTTCTGCCAACATGACTATCTAGTATATCCTCAATCTCCTTGGTAGCTAAACTAGTTGTTGGAATACTCCACTGTGCTTCTTTGATCTCATCTTCAACACCCCCTTCATGATATTCTGTCAGATCTAAAATGTTAAATACTAGTGAAATATTCAGCTCAGTAGGCAATTCTACCTCATAAACATTTCCTGAATCATGCTTCTTCAGTATCTTACATGGCCCAAACTTCTTCATTTTCAACTTGTTATATTTACCAACTAGAAATCGCTCCTTCTGCAAATGAACCATGACTTCATCTCCAACCTAAAATTCCTTATGCCTCCTTTTCTAATCTGCCTTAGCCTTATACTGTGCATTCATCTTGGTAATATTCTTTCTCACCTCCTCATGGACGTTCTTCAAGTGTTCAGCAAAATCCTCAGCTTCAACACTACTTATCTCTCCTTTATCTATCTTCCTCAACTCTAAAGCATTTCTGGGACTACTTCCATATACAATCTAGAATGGTGATTTAGCAGTGCTCATCTTGACAGAATTATTGTATGCAAATTCTTCCTGTGGTAAAATCAAATCCCATCATGTTGACTTGTCTCCAACCAAACATCTCAGCAAATTTCCCACACTCCTATTCACCACCTCTATCTGTCCACCAACTTGTGGATGATGTGATGAACTAAACTTCAAATGTGTCTTCAAATTCTTCCAAACTATGCGCTAGAAATATCCAACAAACTTAGTGTCTCAATCTGAAACTATGCTCTTTGGAAAACTATGTAGTCTCACCACTTCTCTGAAAAATAATTCTGCTACATGAACAACATCATTAGTCTTCTTGCAGGGAATGAAATGTGCCATCTTTGAAAATCTGTCAACTACCAAAAAAATTGAATCATGTCCCTGATGATTCCTTGGTAAACCAAGAGCAAAATCCATACGGATATCCTCCCAAGGTTTCTCTGGTTCAGGTAATGGCTTATACAACCATGTATTTTTCTTCACTCCTTTCATCATTTGACATACTCTGCAACTCTGTACAAACTTCTTGACATCTTGCTGCAACTGTGGTCAATAATAATTCTCACTAACCAAAGAAAGGGTTTTATCATGACCAAAATGTCCAGCCAATCCTCTACTATGCTTCTCCTTGATGAGATTCTCCCTCATAAAACTTCATGGAATGCACAACTGACTCCCTCTAAATAGAATAGAGTAATAGGTTTTGTACAAGCTTTCCAAGCTTCTCCAAAATTAGGATCCTCTGGATACAAATTCTTGAGTTCCTTGAACCCAACCATCTCAATCTGCATCTCTGTCAGCAATAGTTGCCTTCTTCTAAGCGCATCTACAACCCTGTTAGACTTTCCACTCTTCTGTTTCAAAACAAATGTATAACTCTGCAAAAACTCAACCCATTTTAAATGCCTTTGATTCAACTTTCCTTGACTATTCAAATATTGCAAAGCTTGATGATCAGTATGCAAAACAAACTCCTTAGGAAGCAGATAGTGTCTCCACTTTTTTAATGCCTAAATTATAGCATAAAATTCCTGATCATAAACATAATATTTTCTCTTGGCATCATTTAACTTCTCACTGAAATAAGAAACACATTTACCTTCTTGGCTCATAACAACTCCTATTGCAGTACCACTAGCATCATAGTCTACTTGAAACACCTTATTAAAATTTGGAAGTGCTAAAATAGGTTGTTCTATAACTTTCTATTTCAATAGTTTAAAACTCTTATCTACCCCATTAGTCCACTTGAATTCTTTTCTATCCCCTCTCATTGTGTCATTCAAGGGTCCACAAATACTACTAAAACTCTTGATAATTTTTTTGTAAAATCTAGCTAAACCATGAAAAGATCTTACCTCAGTAGCACTCCTTGGAGTAGACCATTCAAGGATAGCCTGCACTTTCTCTAGGTCCATTTTTAGACCTTCTGTTGAAACTACAAATCCCAAATACACTAACTCCTTCTTAAAAAAACTACACTTCTTAAAATTAATCAACCATTTCTATTCCCTTAACTTCTCAAACACCATATGAATATGCATCATATGCTCCTCTAATGTCTTACTAAAGATCAAAAAATCATCTAAGTAAACGATGACAAACTTACCCAAAAATTCTTTTAGAACCTCATTCATGAGGTGCATGAAAGTGCTCGGTGCATTGGTTAGCCCAAAAGACATGACTAACTACTCATACATTCCTTCCTTTTTCTTGAAGACAGTCTTCCATTCATCTCCTTCTCTCATTTGAATCTGATGATATCCACTCTTTAGATCTATCTTTGAGAAATACACAGCTCCACTCAAACAATCCATAATATCATCCATTCATGGCAATGAAAATATATACTTGATTATGATCTTGTTTATAGCCCTAGAATCTGTACACATTCTCCATTCTCCATTCTTCTTTGGTGACAATACTATAGGTACAACATAGAGACTCATGCTCTCTCAAATCAACCCCTTCTGTAATAACTCATGTACTTGTCTATTCAACTCTTCACTTTCTACTAGTGTCCTTCTGTGTGCTATCTTATTTGGAAAACTGGCTCCTAGAATCAAGTCCATCTGATCACTAATTTTCCTTATTGGTGGTAATCCATCAAGTACATTATCAGATACAATATCCTGAAACTCATTCAACAAATCTGCAACTTCTACAGGTACATCCTCTACTTCCTCTTTACCAGCTTTTGGAATTAAAGAAAAACACACATGTTCATGCCTCGTACCCTATAAGAATTTTCTTCCATTAAAAAACTTATTCTTGCATTACCACATACCTTTTCTTCTGTGTCCTTCAATGGCTTTAGCTTATGTTGCACTCCATCCTTTGCTAGGGAATAGGTATTCGCACAACCATCATGTACAACATGCATGTCAAACTACCAAGGTCTACCCAACAACATATGGCATGCATCCATAGGTATGATATCACATAGTACCTCATCATGGTGTCCACCAATCTTGAACTTTACTAGGCACAGTTCACTGACCATGACCTTGTGGTCATCTTGTACCCAGAAAATCTGATATAGATGTGGTTGTTTCTGCCTCTTGAGCTTCAACTTAGTTACCATCTCTTTTGACACCAAATTGTTAGTGCTTCCACTATGGATAATCACATCACAACATTTATCCTCACACTTGCACCTGGTGCGAAATAGGCTCCTCCTATGTTCAGGTTCATTCTCACTACTCAACAGGATTCTTCTTTTTTTTAGGATTTCTCCTCTTTCAATATCTTTAGAATGTGATGATCTGGCATCTTCATCTACATGTACAACTCTGGCCTGGTGTTCATTTCTCCTATTTTTCCTTCCTTGGTGTTGAGGACATTCAAATGCCCTATGACATTCTTCTCCGCAATGAAAAAATGGTCCACGGAAGCCTCCTCTTCTAGGTCCTTGTCCTCTTCCTTTTCCTCTTTGATCTCTATTATTCTGATCATGGAAACAATTGGAATTGTTTCCTCTCTAATTTTGACTACTACTAGCCTCATCCTTATTTTTTGGATCTTCATTTCAGCCTCCATATGACTGTCCACTGGATCTTCCACCATGACCTCTTCCGCTATGTCTGCTGTCAAACTTCTTGTTCAATTTTTTCTCTACTTTTAGGGAAAACTGGTATGCTTCTTCAATACTATTCATTCGAACCAAATTCAACTCTTCCTGAATGCTTGGCCTCAACCCATTAAGGTAATGGAAAAATTTCTCCTTGTCAGCTTCTGCATGGCCTATTCTGATGAGGATTTGATAGAATTCCTTTGTATACTCCTGAACAAATCTTCCTGCTTGCTTCAAACCTTGCATTTTTTTCAATAGATCAAGCTCATAATCAACAAGAATGAATTGTCGCTTCAATTTATCCACCATCTGATTCCATCTTGTTATTTTATCCTTTCCTCTTCTATTTCGCTCCAATTGAATCTCTTGCCACCATATCTTCACATGACCCTTCAGTCTGGCCTTCATAAACTTGACCCAATCAGGATCTTCAATATCTTCATATTCAAAATATTCTTCTAATTCATTGATCCAATCGATCAATTCCTCTGGGCTAAGATTTCCTAAAAATGTAGGAACCTCAATTTTAGGTCTTTTCTCGATCTTGGAAATGGCTCTAAAAAGCCTTTCTTCTTCTTGGTTCATAATTTTGCCTTCTCCTTCTTGATCAAAGTTTCCTTCTTCTTCAGCTTTATCCTGGCTTTCATCTTTGACATTAAGATTCATTCATCTATGAATCTCTTATTTCAATTCTCGCACTTGTCTCTAGAGTGCTCTAACCTCAGGTGTTATACCACCAGCTCTTCTGCCACGTTCCCTTCATTGAGGCATTTTCACACTACTCATTGAAACCCTAACCATGGTCTTGGTGCAAACTACCTCATAGTTGACAATCTATCTACACACTCAGGAAATCTCACTCTAATACCACTTGATGAAGGGTGCTCCCCTTAATACCACAAACACATAACAGAAATAGAGAACAACAACAATTTGCAAGAACAAAAAATGGGCTTCTTATTATCTCCACAAATGTGGAATTACAAATTTTAGAATTACAATATACAAAGCCACATGGGCATTTCCCATACAATATTCTATAGGACAAAGCCTCGAATTATTACCCAGAACTACTATGAATTGCTCCGAACTGCCCTAAACAACACTACGGGCCTTCCTTATATAGGCAAATTTTCACCGCCTAGGAAGGTTCCAAAAATTTAGCCATTAAGGCCGACCAACCCTAGAATTATTTTATTTTTCAATTTATTACATCAGAGTCGGCTCAAAACATCTTTTGAAACCCAAACATAAATTTTGGAGGAAATTTATTTTCTACTATTTCAGGTGGCCCAACTTCCGGAGACCATAAGTCATCACCCATTGACCCAATTGACTATTATGACCCCATTTCAGAAAGGGTGCAAAGTTCTCTAAAACACATAAAAAAGAAAGCTTCATTCAGCCAAAGTTTTGACCTCATCCAGGGCCTCTAAAGCCTTCAAAAATGAGTTCAAAGTTTCTGTACTCTGTTGTCAATACCAAAAATTTTCAATATCTTCAAAACTAGACTTGATCTAGCAATGAAATTTTACCGGCAGGCTAATATAACCAAAATGAACCTCCAGGGAAGAAAATAGACCATTCTGTGCTCGAACGGAAAACTTACTAAAAATAGTAACTTTCAAAAAAAATAGCAGCTCTGCACAAGATAGCCCTTATTGAAAAGAAACAAGAAATATTTTTGGGTGATGCAAGATTGCTCTTACACCCAGGATGCTCCTGCATCACTATCCAATGTTCAATAAGGCATGATGCATGCTGCATCAATTCAAGTATTCAATAGAATATCTATCTTGTGAGTTGATGCTAGTGTTCACTCTTCAGGTGAAGCCTAAAGTTGTGAAAAGAAGTTTATGAATGCAATGAGAGATCTATACAATTGAGGTATGATTTGAAAAGTATATGTTTCTTTGGCATTGTTTTCAAAGAGAGAGAATATGATTGATGAAGGGAGATGATATGGATGAATGAGATTGATGATAAATAGATCAAAGAGGGAGAGTACTATTTATGATTGTAGAGAAAGATGAACAATGAAGAGCAGAAAAAGAGCAACAATAAAGAATACTACTACTAATAGAGGGAGAAAGATTACATAAGAAGATCAAGTACAATAAAGAGAAGTTACAACTCAAAGGGAGTACAGGAATGACAATGAAGTGTACCATCATCAATTAAACATCGAAGAATGTTAGTGTTGTCATCAATACCAAAGAGGGAGATTGTTACCATAATTAATTGTAATATTGAAGATTGATTATCTAATGGTGATGATGATTAAGACCAACAAAGATCAGAGGAATACATGATAGTAGAAAGGTTAGATCAGTTATTGTCTTGTCATTGATGTCAAGAAATTGATATCTAGTTTATATTATGTTGCCATATCATTCGGTAATGATATAAGTTGAATGAGTTAAGAAGATGAAGAAATGACATGTTTTGAAGTTGAAGAACATAAATGGGCAACTGATACAGATTGGAAAATGATTATATTATGTTGATATAATTATTTTCTACCTAACATATGATGTTAAGGTGGTAAAGTATGGTGATGAAGATTTGTCAAGTCGGCAAGCAAAAGAGTTTTGGCTACTGAGTAGGAAATGTCACTCGGTAAAGGTAAAAGGTAAAAAACAAGTAACACAGTAAAGGCAAAGGAACCAAAGACACTGAATAGAAAAGAAAGGTTTAGGCACTGACCAAATTTAACTGAAATTTGAATAGAGCACACCTGATGATCTACAACCAATTGAATAACTTGATGAACTGAATGGACATGTGAAAGACAGTGATTAGAGATCACTGAGCTACTAAAGTGATATGTAAGGCAATTAAATCAGTCAATATGTATTGTCATTGATGTCAACTAGTTTTGACTATGCTTATCATGTTGGTTACAAACATTTGAAGAAGAAAAATGATAAAGGAAAGAGATATCTTCATGAAGATGAGATGGATATGGAGATATGGCTAAGGTATACATTGGGTAACTTATTGATGAGTCTATGGAATTATTTTGTTGACTTGATTGTATTATATGAATTTGTTATGTATTGAAGATCATCATTGAAGAAGTTAATGTGGTCGTTAATTGATGATTTTTGTATACACCCAGCTAGTGCAGTGTATACCAAGTATCAGTAATAACCAAGCTAGTATTCACTAACACATTTATGTATTGACCGAGTGAGAGAAACAATTAAATTTTATATTAGTTGATTGAATTGATGAACTAGCAAATCGCTTATGATTCTGAGGTAAAAGATAAAGTTTTTTATGAGGATCTAACGGCTAACAAAATTCAAAATTGATCGAATGGAGAAGGATGGAACGTGTTATAGACACATCTGTCAAGGAATCTTGAAGTGGAAAAATGAACAATGGAGATTAAGAGGAAAAATCTAATGGATGAGATGAAAAGGGTTTATGGCGTCTATTTAAAGAGACATGAGATTCATTATTGAGTCTGAGCTTATTGAAGACTGCAAGAGAATTCACATGAAAGGAATTTTTCATGCACCACTAATCATACTGGTTATAGACATAATCGAGTAGATCTGCAGACATAACTGAGTGTCAGAGTATTATTGACCGAGTTGAATATGTTGAAGGATATGGAGGATTGAAGTGATTATTGATAATAGAAGGTATTTTGAGCTTAGCATAGATCTGAATATCTACAATCTTAGTTGTATTTGAATTAGATCATTACTGTATCAGTTTAACCATTGTTATAGCTAAATCTCTTAACCGAGTGGACTTAACAGTCTTATTTGTATTTCAATATGACATTCCATGAATGTTGATGGTTTTTTTTTTTACCCCATAGTGAATGTTGCTCAAGATTTAACTGGTAGTGATAAATCCTCTAACCAAGCCACACCTTACAATGTGCATTGTAACCTTTAACAGGGTTGTCTCCTAATCGAGCTCACTTCAGAAGAGTGAAATATTTTGGGTTACCGGTCCCAGGTGGTTTTTCCCTTAGCAAGGTTTCCATGTTAAAATCATTGTGTTATGTGTATTTGATGTGATTGGATTGTTAATTTACTTTACACATTTCATATTTGGGTTAATTGATAAACGTAGCATTGATTTTGCTGGTATTCAGTAAATGAACGAAATGTTATTGATAACAAGCTTACCGAGTTGGTTATTTACTTGAAAAGTTTGAATATATGCATTTGGGAGTTTGGGACTATATGATAATTGGAATTAACTGATTCACCCCCCCCCCCTCTCAGTTATCTAACACACATCGAGCAAGGAACATATATTAAATAAGGATTGAATCGACATTCAATGATTAGCTATGGTGAGTTGGATGATCATGATAACAAGGAAAGTTAGTTACAGAGATCTATGGTCAAGAAAATTCAAGGTGAAGATCCATGACTTAGATCTAAATGGTTAAAGCAGATGGAACAAGTTTCAAAAAAGTTCAAGTTCCTAGGTGAAAAGAAAATGTTTTATTGAGATCTGAATTCAAGGTATAATGAAATTGATGGTTAAGATTCATCAAATAAAAATGTAATAGAGGAGATTAAGAGGCAAAAAAATTATCTATGTAAAGGATGGATCTGTATGAATAGATGGCTGGAAAATTGAATAGCTGAAGGGTCACAGAACTAAAATAGTAAAGAAGGAACAAAGAGAGTCTGAGTCCGATAGAAGGATATGATGAAGTGTTGAAGTCAATGGAAAGTGAAGAATTGAAGAGAAGATTGAAGAGCACGCAAAGGATCTGATTAAGAAAAGATAGTTGAAAATCTACAGGTCAATTTATTTACTATTTCTTACTAGCATTTGTAACAGAGAAATCTCTTAACAGAGTGAACTTAATAGTCTGATTGTAAAATCCTTGAAAAAGGTAACATTCTAAAGAGTTTTTGAAGCCCTCTAATCAAGCCACTCCTAATAGGGTGAAGATCCTAATAGATCTGAGGTAAATCCCTTGACCAGGTCACACCTAATAGTGTGTATTGTAAATTTTAACCAGATTGGCTCTTAACCGAGCGTATTTTAGAAGAGTATTTTCTTAGTGGGTGACAATTTTCAAAATGGTTTTTCCCAAGCTGGGTTTCCACATTAAATACTAGTGTTACATGTGAATGCATGATTTGTATGAATGATTACTGATTGATAAAGTTTATTTATTGTTGTCGTTAAAATAGTATAGTGTGTTTTATTGAGTTGCTACCGAGTTAATCAAAGAAATTTTTTTTAGGTATTTGGAATCAACGATTACTGATTAACCCCCCCTCTCCGCAATCCAACATAATATATATTATGTGATTATGTCATAGATTATTCTTAGTAGATTATTTAACTTTTACGTAATTCTATGTCATGGAACCCTTGAGACTTGTAATCTATAAATGAGTTAGATTTATGAGTATCTATTGTCTTAAGTTATATTGCTTCCACATTGTTATTCATTATTGATTGTAAAATCTTAAGAAATTTATTTTTTTTGTAAGCTTAGTAACATGTTTTAGTTTATTTTCTCATGGGTTCCTTGGCGGGGCATTACATTTTCCTTGTTAAAAAATATAAAATGATAGAATATTTTTCTGTTTAGTTGGTTGAACATATCCGATGAAGGTGACCATATATTCCTTATCTTGATTACATTAACTACTAAGATTCAATTTCGTGACAGTGTAATAAAGAAGGGGTGATTTTTTATGGATTATAGCCTAGATATATTGAAAATGTTGTGCATTGAATTGGAAACCATTGAATTTGTGAACCCTTAAATGGTGAAATTGAACCAGTCCCACATTGAGCTCCAAACTCCTAAAACCTAAAGTAATATAAAAATGGAAACCCATTAACATTGAAATCGGAACCCTTAATCTTGAACATTGGAAATAAAAGTGAAAACCCTCAACAGTAAAATGGAAACCCTAAAATAGATAAATTGAAATGAATTCAAAACCCCTTAACAATAAAATTGAAACCCTAAGATAGATAAATTGAAAATAAAATTAGAATCCTTAATAGTAAATTTAAAACCCTAAAACAAATAAATTAAAATTGTTGTACATTGAATTGGAATCCATTGAATTTGTGAACCTTTAAACAATGAAATTGAAGCACTCCCACATTAACATAGAAACCCTTAAAACCTAAAGTAACAACAAAATAGAAAACCTTTTCCATTTACACTAACATTGTAAACCCATAAATATTAAAATTGGAACCCTTAATCCCTAACATTGGAAATGAAAGTGGAAATTCTTTATACTAAAATTGAAACACTATAAAAGATAAATTGAAATGAAATTGGATACCCTTAACAATAAAATGAAATTTTTTGTACATTGAATTAGATACTATTGAATTTGTGAACCCTTAAACAATGAAATCGAACCACTCCTACATTAAACTCCAAGCCTCTAAACCCTAAAGTAACATAAAATAGAAACCGTTTGACAGTAACATTGACATTGTAAACCCATAAACACTGAAATTGGAACCCTTCACTGCTAACATTGAAAATGGATGTGGAAACCCTTAATAGTAAAATTAAAACCCTATAACAGATAAATTGGAATAGAATCGAAAACCCTTAATAGTAAAATTAAAACCCTAAAATAAATAAATTAAAAATGATGTACATTGAACTAGAAACTGTTGAATTAGTGAACCCTTAAATAGTGAAAGTGAACCACTCCCACATTGAACTCCAAACCCTTAAACCCTAAAGTAACAACAAAATGGAAACCCTTTAATAATATTAGTGACATTGAAAATTCATAAACATTGAAATTGGAACTCATAAACCCTAACATTGGAAATGAAAGTGGAAAACCTTAACACTAAAATAGAAACACTATAATAGATAAATTGAAAAGAAAGTGGAAACCATTAACAATAAATTGAAACCATAAAATGAATAGCTTTAAAATGTTGTACATTTAATTGACAACCTTTGAATTTGTGAACCTTGAAAGAAGCCTAATAATAATAATTGTTAAATGTAACCCTAACATAATTATAATTATACCAATAAGCGGAATATAAACAATGATGCTTTACAAGATGAAAGCATCAAATTCCCTTAATTATGAACATGCCAGTGAAGCTAGAACACGAAGTATGATTCCCTTTTAGGATTATAAGTATTTATGAACATAGTAACTTGTGTTCACAAATACTAACACTTAAAAAAATACAACAAACACTGAAGACAACAATAGTGGATGTTATAGCTAGAAAAACTATAAAAAACAATGCCAAAAATTATATTTTAACATCTGAAAGGTCTTCAGTGGCCTTAGTGAGGATAGAATCCACACCTCCATCAAAGAAAACGTGAGAAAACCTCTCCCATAAATCCTCCTAGAAATCAAGCCCAAGGGTTCCCATGTAAAGCTAAAAAATTGTATCTTGGATGCAAGTGGAGTACATGCCTACAAAATAAACCACTAGTAAATTTGACCCCAAATTTTGATGACAATTCGTCAATTTTTTGACACCCTATCGTCGAACAGATGACCAATATGGATGTCAAAAAATTTCTATCTCATTTTCGATGACCTAAATTTTTGTCATATATTTGACACCTACATACATCTAAAAAAGGTAGGTGTGTGGTCCACAATGATCCTAGATCAAATGAGAAAAAATGTAGAACATGCAACCAAAGGGTCGTCGAACTAGTATGATAAAAGGAAGATCATGTCGTCGCCTATATAGTTGTGTCATCGAAAATGGTTGTCACTTGTGTCAAAATTTAGATGAGAATTTGAAATTTGTTTGGTCACTTCTACAACACAAGTGTGGAAAAAGTTGTCATTGTTGTTGAAATAGCGACAAATTTTATTTTATATAAAAAATAAATAAATTTTTATTGTCTTATTTATGGATGGGCTAATGGATCAATTAAGAGGTTAGATAAAATCTCTCAACCCTGATATGCTAAAAGAATCTATCAAGAAATCAAGGGGCATGGATTTAGGTATAATAAAAAGTAAAGCACCAACAAAGAGGTCATCAAATCCAAAAGATCAAGTGAGTCCACCTTTCCAAAGGGAGGTTCTAGGGAGAAATAAAAATGGATGAAGAAACCCAACAAGAATTGAGGAGGAAGCTATGCCTTAAATGAAAAGAGACATGGGGAATCAAAGCATTAATGCATAGATAAAGGGAAAATCCATTATATAGAAGTAAGACCCATGAATAAAGAGAAAGATGAGGATGAAAAAAATAGTGGACAAAGCGAGTTAGAGATTGAAGCCAGCAAGTCTTCATTTCAAGAAGAGTGGTATACTTGCCACCATGACCAAACCTCCATAATAAAACAATTTTAAAGTCCCAAGGAACCTTGAAAGGACATAATAATACTCATAGATAGTGAAGCCCACTACAATTTTTTAAACTTGACATTAACCACCTCCGAAGTGCCCCAAACCAAGTAGCAAAAGAAATTCAATATAAAGATGGCAAATGGAACACAAACACTTTGTGAGACAATGGTGCCAATTTTTAAAATCACCATTGGAGGTTAGACAATCAATGTTGACATCTATGACATAGCATTAGGCAATGTTGATATGGTACTAGTTATCCAATGCATGATGTCTATTGGAAAATATACACAAGATTTTAGAGCAACAACCTTCAAATTTGAAGTTGAAGGTAAAAATATTTTTCTTAGGGAAATGCATGATGATGTTCCCTAAGACACTCATCTAAAGGGATACAAAGTTCACATGGAGACATCGAGAAGGACTTACTGTTAGCCCATTTTCCTGTCATAGCAAAAATCCAAGAAAAATGGTCAATCCCTGTGAAAAACCCTAAGAAAATTGTCATGATCACCTACAAGCTTGTTCTGATCTATGAAGAAAATGTATTAGGTTTCATGGCTTGCACCCTTAGCCAAGGGTAGTTTATAGTGTGTCCAAGCTCCATTCTAGATCGCATGGCCTAAAGTGTAAAAACTAGGGAGATATACTAATTTTAAGGTCTGAGAAATAGGGTTCTATCCATGTCCTAGGGCTTCATGAAATTCATCTAAATCCAAAAACCCTAGCCAAAGTCTAATTCTCTGTTACCTTTTTCCTAGTCACTTAAAGTCCCTTTCTACACATGCTTTATTTTCTTCCCCAGGTAGTCGATTCTTCTATTTAGTGATTACGCGACTAAGTGTTCGCATATTCTCCAAGTCTTGGTAGTCAATGGCTTAACATCTAGTGACCTAGCGGGTGGTTATGTTTTCCTTCAGTCGCTCATTCTCCAGATATCTGGTCAAGGCATGAAGCTTTTAGCGATTAAATGTGAGCCATTGATTTAGTTTTGATTGGGCGACTAGCATGTATTCTCATAATGAAACCCAAGGTTAAGAAAATATCCAGCAACTCCAAGTTTTCTTAAGTCGCTTACTCTCTAGATGGTCTGGGTTAAGTCAAGGGTTTATTTCTGGTGGTCAATTTTATCATTAAATGATCTAGCAACTAAGGCTATCTTATGTTCTCCATATATAACTAGGAGTCAAGGAAAGATTGTGAGATTACACAAATGTTTCATTCGTGTGATCTCTAGACTGAACCAGGGTTAAGGTTTTTATTCAGCAACTTGGAGAAAGTCTTGCGTGTTCACTAGATGACTTCGGGTTAAGGGGCTTGTCGTGGTTAAAAGATAAAGACTTTGCAGATCAAATTTGATCTAATAGAGGTCATGATTTCATGAAAGAAATGTGCTTGAAAGTTAGTGATCATGGCATTGTGATAACCGTCTGATGGAAAGACTAAGGTCAAGGTGGGTCTGATGCCAAGTCATTTTAAGGTGCTCATTTTTTATTGGATGCTGAGATATGATAATGTAGTCGGATACTTTTAAAAGCCAAATTGACTATTATGTCAATTTATGTGAACCACACGATGTGCCAGGAAAGAGATGGATCGACGGTCATGTTTTAAAATCTATCAGTTAGCCATTGCTACCAGGATTTGAATCTTTTGCTAGGGTTTCTGCAAGGTTTTGAATAGTGAAGTAGATACGACAAAGCTAGATCAGATTTGTTTTTTTCTGGGATGGTTGTAGGTGAGAATTGATTAGTAAGATGCAAGTAGCCGTCATGATCTGATTTTAGTTCCTAATGTGTCGTGTCGAGTTAATGCAGAAATGATATTTTAATAGGGTGGCTAGGGATTGATGAATGTAAGAATTATTTCCATGCTCTGATTCACGCAAGATATTCCAAGTTGGTTCTAGCATTTATTTTAGTGTTTCCTGCAACAATACATCGGTTGAATTTGTAATTGCAGTTAGCCTATTGATGATGAAACCCAAATAATTATACATCAGATTTGATCTGATCCTTCTTGGGTTTTTAGGGTTTCTTGTCTACTTTTATTTCTTGTTGTATCTAGTTGTTGGAAGTGGTTGGAAACCTAATTTTTCCCTAAATGATCGGATGCTTGTTGTAATCCTTGTATAAAGAATTTTTCATGATAATTTAGGAGGGTTGTCTTTTGACTGGGCAAGAGGTCTAGGTTTAGTCTCTTCTTGGTTTCAGAATATTAACTGATGATTTTTCTCTTGGTCTAGGATGTAGCAAATCCTTGTATTAGAAAGTATTATTGTATCAAAGGAAAACTTCTAGTCTTTTGCATATTATTGAACTGGTTTAGATCTTGAAGTAGGTGTATACAGAGGCATGTTCCTCATACTTAATATAAATATCATTTCTCATTTCTCTCCATTTGTGTCCATCTAATGAGTTCTAAAATTTCTAATTCATTATATGGAGTTTTATCCATGCATATGATGTCATTCTCTAGTTTTGATTTAGAATCAGATTAAATGATGCTCTAGATGAAGCATAGATTCATTAGATTTTCACTGGGATGTTTGTAAGAAGTATGGGTTTGGGTGTTTATATTTATGGCTTGGATCTGTGATGAAGATTAGTAGTTGGATTATGTATTCTATTGTGCATTAGAGACTCTGGCCCAATGGATAAGGCACTGGTCAGAAGCAAGTAAATTCCACAATAATGTGTCTGATATGGTGTGCTACATCCCACAAACATTAATCATTACCAATCCCAAAATCCCTCAAATTCTTGAGGTCACAAGGTCATTTTGTTCTATCATAGCAATGGAGAGTCAATGAATGACTGGTTATCATTCAGTACTTTCTTGCTATCATCTTCTTTTTTCAATCTAGTTTAAAGTCCTAAAAGTGCCATATGTTACTGGATTAGGTACACCCACCTTGGTTTTGCAGAGCTAGAAGTGAAGAGGGCAGTCTTGTCCCTATAGTTGGTCCATTTACCTATTGATATCCCCATATTTGAAACTAACCGGTGCTTAAAATCAGTCTTAAATATAATGGTGTCTCTTGGAGTGTAAAATCCTTTTCAGAAACCAACAAGATGATGACTTTGCTAGGGAAATGATAAGTAAAGATTAAGTAATGCAGGTTCCAAGTAATTGAGCTAGACTCCTGGCCTACTTATTTATTTATCTAGTGGTTTCCATTGAAGTGTATAAGAGTCAGTTTTAAAAATTTCAAATCATCTTGTAATACCCCAAAAATGGGCTATATGTTCATTAACCTTCTATATCAACAATTCGAATGAAATCGACATCAAAGTCCTAACCTAAGGCACATCTAAACATCATCAAATCATAATTGATTATTTTAAATTCTACATCGGGAAATATTCCTAGTAATATTCCTAATCATCATAATTATCTTTAATTTTATAATTATTTGGCAATAAATCACATTTATCCTAAAGTTTGATTAATTGAATATTTTCATATTTAATTAATTAGATTTAATATTTGCCACTTAATTGTGTAATTAAATTTAATTCTATCTATTATTAATTGTATTATTTAATTTTGACAATAAATCCAATATCCTATGAATAATTGATTAAATCTTTATTTAATTAATTAAAGCAAGTTGTCATTATTTAATAATATAGTTTTTAATAAAAGTTTGATTAAATAATTGATTAACCCATAAATCAATTATTTTATTTTTAAAAGCAATTAAGTTGGAAATAAATCACTTTATTATTAAATTAATTCATAAATAAAACATGCACAATCATAAAAGCAAACAACTATCAATTATCAATTAAAGCTAAACTCTATTTTGAGTTAAAGCTTAGCTTTTTCATGTTTTTGTGAGTTAATTATCCTTTATTTAAAAATAACTCAAAAATCAACCTGAGTTATTTGAGTGATTTATGGTTTTTTCCCATACACCTCCAAAGCCCTGGATTTCTATAAAACCAAGGCTCAGCTCTTCATAATTCATCTCTCAATCATCTCGCAAATTGCAAACTTACTCTACAGGAATCATAGCATATCAGATTTGGAGAATTTGCACAATTGGAGCTTGAAAGAATCAACTTGCGAATTCAAAGCTTTGTGAGATCAATTTCAATTGCATAGTTTTTATATCTTAGCATAGAATTTCATAGTTTTCATATCATTGTTAGAATCTTCATTGTTAGATCATTTAGCATCCATAGCATATCAGTTTATCATTCTTATTGCATAGAAAATATCAAAAATATAGATTAATTGCATTCAATTTCATATCCATCTTTTGCATTCAAATCCTTCATTTAGGTGTCGTCTAGGTCACTGATCTTGATTACAATCTGAGAACATTAATCTCGCACCTACTAGAAGGCAGTAAATCGCTTGGTTAGATTAGATTTCAATTTTGCACGATTTTGATTTTTGCTAACCTCTAATGTTTTACTGAGTGTTGTGTCTATAGATTAGGTACAATTTTTACACACACATTTCTAGCGCCCACCATGGGGCAACCCACTTTTGAATGCTGATTTTGATTCTTGGAGCTAAAACCCTAAAGTTTCAAAGATTTAATTTTATCTCCCAAACAGCTTAGATTTTTTGTCTGAAATTGTTTTTTCAAGTTGGAGACATATTAGGGAAGCTTAAAAAAAAAATTCAGAATTTTCAAAATTATTTTGAATTTTTAATAATTTTTTTTTGATTTCTATAAAAAATTAATATCTCATGCAAATCAGCATATTTTTCTAAAATTTTTATATTTTCGGAAAGCTCTTTAAATTCTATAGGGGGTCTATTCTTTGTATTTTAAATTTGGATGCAATTTAGTAGCTCAAATAGTCAATTTACAAAAATTGGTCTATTTTGATAAAATGGGTCTCTAGGGCACAAATGAAGAGATTTTTCTAAAATTTTTGCATTTTTCAAAATCTCTCTATTTTTTAGTAGGGGTCTTTATTCTGAATTTCTATTTTTGTGGCCAAAATCATATCAAAAAAATTAGATCTTGTTGACTAGGTCAAATGCAGTGCAAAAAAATTAAAATTTTGTGATAGGTATGCACTTAATTTTTTTTACATGGTTCAATGAATGATATGAGTTGTCATTTGGGTTAATTGCTGGTTATTATTCCTAATAATAATTGATTTTTAGAGCTAACCCTATGGTTTTCATAAGTTGAATATATTTTGCATATCTTGTTTGCTTGTTTGCTTGTTGGGAAGTTCGTCACTTGCTTGCACGGAAAAGCTCAACAAAAATTGCTAAAAATTAGGTAGAATCTACTAAGCGCGTTGCGAGGATCATGAGGTATTCTCTTTGTTCTGAAAACATTTCTATTTGGACTTAAAATAAATCTCTTATGTGTCAAGCTTGTGTGCATCTTTTCATGCTTTTGATCTATTTCTACACACTTGCATAATTTGATACTAGGTTGTGATCCCTTAAGGATTCATTAAGTAGTCTTAGAATACGTGTGATTGATCTTGATTGCTATCTTGGGTTATTGGACTCGCTAATCCACCGGCCCCTCATTTTTGCCCCATGGTTGCAATCTCAGTGCCATAAAGGGAAGGGGTCAACAGGACAGAAGTGTTAAGTGTTCCACTTGGAAACCCTTTTGTGCTTTTAGGAAATCACTTGTTTTCTAAGTTGGGGACTCGTTTTCAGCCTGTGTGAGGTGTTAAGTGTTCCACCTTGTGGACTCATCTCATATTCTCTTTAAGCGTTAAGTGTTCCTCTTTTTGCTTTTTGGGTACTTTTGGTAGATTTGCTTTTGGAAATATACATCTGTGCTCACATAGTAATTAGGCCCTATGAACACTATTCGTGATTCTTGAGAGATTGGATTCCTTGTGAAATCCTTCTTGACAATAGAATCCTTGTAGGTAGGGAGGATACTTAGTGTGTTTCACATTCAACTTGGTTAGTGTGTCTTCTCTTATTGATCGATACATTCTCTCCCAAGAGAGGTTGATAGATCACATGGAGTTGACATCACGAGCTTTGGTGAATAAAAATTGGTTAGTGTGTCTTCTCTTATTGATTGATACATTCTCTCCTCGGAGAGGTTGATATATCACGTGGAGTTGGCATCATAGACCTTGGTGAAGCAAAACTTTGTCTTAGCATGTCGGATTAATCTACTTGCTTTGTTTGGGTTAAAAGTGAAGAGGTGTCAAAAACCTTGGATCTGGAGCCAAGTCCCCTTATGGTATAAATCTGTGAGTCACCTTTAGAGAGGGTTAACCATAGCGGACAATCCCTTCACAGGGAAAACTGCATTGACGGAACCTCAAGCGATAATAGCCATTTTCGCCATGGTAGTGACAGCCGCTATATAAATGTCCTTGTGGAAGAAATCTCCATGGGTATGGTTCATTGTTGGGTTGTCAGATCTCCCTAGCAGCTCTTGAAGATTAAGTTCTCAGACTGTCTCAAAACCCTAGTGCACTGGGATTGGAGTTCACCCCTTTGAATCATAAAATTTGCAAAGTCAAACCATTATTAAAAACCCTAGAGAGGCCAAATTTTCATTTTATAGGGTATATGTGTGTTATTGCAAAACTTTTCAGAACATACACAATTAGTACTCTTAGGGATTAGCACAATTTGGTCACTTGATTGTTCATGCGCAAGGTTGCTTTTGCCCTTGTTCATTGTTTTCAGACGTGCTTGGAATCACTTGCTTGCTATTCTGCATGTTTGTTTATCTACTTGGCTATTAAAAATGATCAAATCTGGTATAACCTTCAAAATCTGGACAGTACAATTTGCGAACAATCCAAAAACTGAAGACCTTAAATTTTGCAAAATATTGACGTGAAATCTTTTCTAGAGTCAAAAGTCATTTCAAGAAGTCAAAAGTCGTACGAGTTTTGTCAAGTGTCATTTCAATATTGCCCATCTGTCGTACGATCGAGAACCCAGTGTCGTACGAGTTTTCAAACCAACAAATTCAAGAAAGTCAAAACCCTGTTAGCAACTGTCGTACGAGTTTTGTCAACTGTCGTTTCATTGCTACCCAACTGTCGTACGAGTTTAGCAACTATTGCTTCATAGACTACCCAGTGTCGTACGAGTCTGTAGAGTGTTGTTTGGAAAAATTTGGGAGAGTTGTCAGAAATTGTCAAATTGCAAGATATCCAATGTTTCTAGCCTAGTTCCAGAATCTGTCAAAAATATCATTGTGTCAAGAACAAATCAGTAGCTATTGAAAATCAGTACACATGTCTCAAAGAATCAGTACACACGAGGAAAAAATTCTGATCACCGCTATGATGAAGCAGCTGCAAGCTATGCAAGTTGAACTTAACAATCTTAAGAAAGAGAAGGAATCTAAAGAGTTCTCCATGGAATCTCTATACTCTTTTCCATTTGATAAAGACTTGTACACGTCACCATGCCCCCAGACAAAATTTGAGCAATATGATACCTCTTCCACAGAGAGTGACACATCCAGCTTTGGAGACTATGATGACTATGATGATAGACAATGTAATGATACCTATGACACCTCTGTTCCTAAGAGTCCTCCTCATCGTTCATTCTTGCTTACTAAAAATGGGCCGTCACATTAGATAGATCGTGATGGTGATCCATATGATTCTGATTTTGAAAGAGACTTTGATGGCTTTTGTGAACAATACCTTGATGATGATCCATCTACTACTACTGAGGACTATAAAATACATCGTGCTAGCTTGAAACGTCAATATTATAAGGATCTCTCCTCTAAGAACTCTCCAGCTGAAAATAAAGATTACACTCTCAAGCAAGATCATGTTAATGCTGAACCTTTGTCTGGTGATGGTTCCCTTCCATCCCCTACTTCCTCCAATACCCGTACATTTCTTAAAGCTTCCAATTCTTTCAAATCTTTCACAGAACCTTCATCCAACACAAGCCTTAATACTTTTCATGCGGTTCCCTATAGTTATCCTCCAGGGCTACCTCTTAAATAAACTCAAGCTAACCTTCACTTGGCTGTAAAGACTTTCAATAATGATAAACCTAAAGAGCCTAATCCTTCATATGCTATAATCCCTACTTCAACTAATCCTCCACCATCTCTTCCAAAGTCATCCATACAATCCCAACATGCTTCCTTGTCCTTAGAAGTGGCTCCATGTCAAGAGGACTCTAAAAATGATGAAGAAAAGAACATAAAGAAAGATCAAGATCAAGAACCCTCCATGTCATCCACTCCTTTTCACGATGTCTCTTATCCGCTTCATGGTTCTTTTGATCCTATACCCCCTTTTTGATGCATTCCACCATGTCTTAAGTCTTCTCCTAAGCAAGATCAAGCTACTACTTACACTATTGAGCTTATTGACAATCAAAATAACCTTACTATGCTTGCGCTTTCCAAAGATGATACTTCCATTAAGGTTGGTAAAAATGGTGTTCCTTCCAATGTTAAGCCTATTGAAAAACAAGAGAAAAATTATGCGCTTATGCTATCCGAAGATCCTTGTCAAGATCAAAGTCTTTCATCTTCTTGTTCTACCACTCCATGTTCACTTCCACTTTCTACTCTTCCTAAGTCTTTGCAAGCTTTGAACAATCCTATCAAAGAAGGTGCTCATATTCAAGATGTCCATGATTCTATTGAAAATTCTAATGCTCACTCTAAAGATGTTGATATCCTTGGTTGTCATATAGATGCTGATGAACTTATTGATTATCCTTTTGCATCTTCCACTTCCATCCTTGGACCTCTTCCACCACTACTAAGGGCTTCATGCCTTCCTTCCATCTTGGGTCCTTATTTCCCTTCACTTTCCCCTCCTAACTCTCTTGATTCGCCATCCATCTTGGGTCCTTACATACGTCCATCTCCCATTTTTCTTCAAGATCAACATAGATGCATACCCTTGAATCCTTTTCATCCACCCACCCATCTAAACCAGTCATATCCTCCCTCTTCCATAAATCTCAAGTCTTTTGGAAGTAACTTGAATGTTCAATACAAGAAAAAGAAGCAATGCAAGAATCCATCAAAAAAAGAAGATCACCATGTCTCCTCTAATCAACACGGAGGCATAAAGTCAAAAGAGATATCTAAGAAAAAAACTACAAGACAAGTATGGGTTCCAAAATCCATCATTGAAGATATTCTCTCTAGATCATCAAAAGGAAATAAAAAGCCTACAGCTATATGGATTCCAAAGTCTCTCTTGAAAGAGGCTGGTGTTGAACAAAAAGTTAAGTTGACATTCAAGCTTCCAAAGGCTTCCACTTCATCTTCCTCCAAAAATATTCTTCCATTCCACGTGCCTAAACCACAACCTCTACTATCCATTCACCATATTCCTTCACGTATTTCTTCATTCATGATTCCTCCATCCTCTCACCACCCTTCAAGGTATGTTTTGATGTTGAGCTTACCTTCCTTTCCATCTACCCTTTCACAATCCTTCCATTCATTATCCTTCTACCTCCTATCATTTTTCCTCATTTGCCTATTCCTCCTATCTTCCAACCTCACTCGCTTTACATAAAACCTTATCCTCCATTTTTCTCTTCCATCTCCCTTTCCCTATCAGCATCTTTGAGCATATCATTTTGAATCTTTGGCGTATCATGGTTTATCCTTTCAAGGAGCATTATCTAAAAAGCTTGCCTTCTTCCAAAAATTCAAAAAAAATAAAATAAAATTGAAAATGTGCCTTGGTGAAAACTTGGAAACAGGCACCTTGGTAGCAAAAGTAAAGAGAAATAAATTCATCCTATGGTGAAAACCACTTCCTTGTGGCACCTTGGATAAGTACCATGATGAAAACCTGACAATCAGGCATCATGCGTAGTTCTTCTACATATTTCATCCATTCCATCTTCTCTCTTTGATCTTGACAATGTTGATCTATACACGAATATTTGACTATTTTGTGAGCTATCTTACGGTGATCTTGCTTTCATTCCTTCCATGTTTAGCCTTCATATCCATCTTCCTCCATTCACTTTCGCCTATCGCTATCCTTTTCCCCTTTGGTCTTGATCTAATAAAAAAAAAAAGAAATAGTAAAACACAATGCTATGAAGCCTCTTGACATGTCTACTCCTTTGGATTGCATTCTTTCCTGCTCTTGCACTACACTTTTGTGACTTATCCTATACTAGCCTTTCCCTACTTATCCAAATATGCTTTACATGATGATTTTTCCCTAGCTTGAGTATTCTTAAGGAGTTTTCCCTTGAGGGTTTCTTCCCTTCATTCTCCTTCATTCTCTTATCTTCCATCTCTTCCACTAGCTTGCTAATCCCTCTTATTCTCCACCTTGCTAGACATTGGGACTGCACGATATGATCTTGCTTGGGAGTTTGCAAATGGAAAAAGATGCTATCAAGTATATCAAGTATCAGAATAATTATCGGAATCATTATCAAAATCAGTATCAGACCCAGTATCAGAACAAGTATCAAAACAAATATCAGAATAAGCATCAGAACTAGTATCAGAACTAGTATCAGAACCAATATAAGAACCAGTATCAGAAAAAATATCAGAACAAGTATCAGAACCAGTATCAGAACAAGTATCAAAATCAGTATCAGAACCAATATCAGAACTAGTATCAGAATGCCTACAGGGGCTACACCTTTCACTTTAGTTTATGGGTCTGAAGCGGTACTGCCTATTGAGGTTGAAATCCCATCACTCAGAATCAAAATGCATGGACTTGTGACTGATGAAGACTACAGAGTGTCTAGGTTAGAAGAACTAGAACTACTAGATGAGCATAGACAAGCAGCATATGATCATCTCAGAGTATATCAGAAGAGAATATCTAGAGGCTACAACAAGAAAGTCAGACACAGAGAATTTCAGGTTGGTGATCTAGTGTTGAGAAAAAATCCTAAAAATCAATCACATCGAGAACGCAAGGGGAAGTTCAAACCCAATTGGCTGGGTCCCTTTGTTATCACTGCTACTTTTGGCTCTGGTGCCTATAAACTCTCAACGACTGAAGGAGAATAGCTCCGAGAACCAATCAACGTTCTCCATCTGAAGAAATTATACGCTTAAGGCATTCAGTGCTTGGTAAATGTCCTGAAAAAATCTTAAAAATCAGAAAAAGTCCTAAAAAAATGAACATCTTGGTGAAAACCTAGCAATAGGTGCCTTGATGATTCACAAAAAAAATAAAAAAAAATAAAAAGTACAAAAAAATTGAAAAAATGAAAAATACAAAAAAAAAATAAAAAAAAGAAAAAGTGCCTTGGTGAAAACTTGGAAACAGGCGCCTTGGTAGCAAAAATAGAATCTCTACCAAGATGGTGAAAACCCAGAAAATGGGTGCCACTTGTTCCAAACACTCCATCTATCAACACAATCTTGGTCTTTCCCAGCTTTCAGTCTTGCTTTAGTTGCACATATCTCCCGGTTTGTTTCAACATTTCCAGTTTTCAATAAGTCGGTCTGTACACCAATCAGCTCAAGCGTCTGTATCGTATCAATGTTTAACACTTGGGGGCAATCAATGTCATATCTTATGGTCTCCCATGTATCTTAGATGGATCATATCTAGTCAGAGTCCTTTGAAGCTTCATGTGAGTCAGTCAGTCAATCTTGTCTCCAGAAAGGATTTTGCATCTATAACAATAATCAAACATCAAAACTCAACTGAAAACAATTTGTTCTTTTCATGCTTTTATCTCCTTGTATGCTTACTGATTCGCACTGAGATTTTTGCATATTCTGTCCCTTCGAGCTCTTCGATGATGTCTTTTATAGGATTTAGAGAGTGATGACTAGGGGCATAATCTTTTCTTTGTCTTCTACTTGTATGTGAAAATCTAATAACTTTGGAAATTCTAGATTGAAATGGTGTCCGACTATAAGAGCCTCTATCTTGAATTGGATGCCCAGGCGTACCTCGACCATTGATACCCAAAAAATTCAAGGACGTTTGATCTAACTATTATCTTTTTGAAGTAAATTTTTTCTCCTACTGTGAAACTCGATCTTGCCTAAGGAGGTGAACGATAAAGGGTCACCATGGGTAATTCACATTGGATTTAGAATGATCTCTTGACTATTTGATGGGTTTGCCACGCAAGGCGTACTCAGGTCATCACGACATTTATGTTTTGATGCTTATACAAATTGCTATATCAAAATGGACATGATATTCAGGTCATCCTGGCGTTTATGCCTTGGTACTTATATCTAATCCAACATTCTGAAAACAAATCAATATTCATATGTCCATGGTTGTATAACCAGTGGGTGTTGTATTGATTCTTGCGCATACAAATCAATATTCATATGTCTATGGTTTCATGGCTAGTGGGCATTGTATTGATTTATCCGGTTACCTAAAAGTTCAATGATGATAACAAATCGACACATGATCAGTGACTAGGTCCTAGGTCTTAGGTTGCATTTCATTTTGCATGTCTCTTTGCATTTTGCATGTTTTCACGATCTCACAATGGCTAAACGAACTTCAAAGCTTAAACGATTCTTCATATCAATTTTTCAAATCTAACAAGAGCTGAATCTCACACGAAGGTTCCTCCAACGAAGCAACAAGTAGAATCTTTTTTCGGGATCAAAATTCAAATCTGAGATCATTCATATTATTAACTACTTGCATATTCGACCTTCAATCATCACCAAAATCCAGTATTCAACTTAATTGATTATCTAACATCAAACTATCAAAATTTCAACTTGGTCAACCATGGTCAACTCATGGTCAAACTTAGTCAAACTTAGTCTCCAGAACCTCTAAATGATGCAGAATGCATTCACCAAATGTGTTTAACCACTTCTCAAATCAATTAACATGCTTCTAAACTCTCAACGCTGACTTTTCTTGTCAGATTTCAATTTTAATCCCAAAGGGGGCATGGTATTGCATATCATTCAAAGTCTGTAATCAAATTTGAAATCATATCTTTATTTCTATCAATATCTTTCATCAGTGATCAAGACAAACAATCACGTCTAGTTTTTGATTCATCAAAAAAGTCCTCATCGCTTGGGGCAAATCTATCATCACTTGGAGCATATCAGATTCATCAAGATCCATATCAATCTGGTATTCTCCTAATCTTGTAAACTGTATCAATTTTTGCAACCATCAGATCATAGTGTTATTTCCTTGGTTCTTCAATGACTGAAGGGTTTGCATGTGATACTTGCTAGTTCTGCTAAGACAATCGAGTCTAGAATGGGTCACTCACTTCTTTGCAATCCTAAGGTTTGGAATCAGACATTTTGACACTTTTTTGCAATCATAGGTTCATTTGCTGCTACAGTGAACATTATCTTTGGTCATTCAAGACCTATTATCTCCATATCAATCCAATATCAATCAACTCCTATCTCAATATCTTTCAATCGGTTTCTATCTTGAGATCGGTTTATCTTTCAAACATCAGTTTCATATCTCTATCAAACACAGACTATCTTTGAACCACTGCGCTTCGCACAGTAATTCAAAGAGGGGCAAAATGTAATACCCCAAAAATGGGCTATATGTTCATTAACCTTCTATATCAACAATTCGAACGAAATCGACATCAAAGTCCTAACCTAAGGCACATCTAAACATCATCGAATCATAATTGACTATGTTAAATTTTACATCAGGGAATATTCCTAGTAATATTCCTAATCATCATAATTATCTTTAATTTTATAATTATTTGGCAATAAATCACATTTATCCTAAAGTTTGATTAATTGAATATTTTCATATTTAATTAATTAGATTTAATATTTGCCACTTAATTGTGTAATTAAATTTAATTCTATCTATTATTAATTGTATTATTTAATTTTGACAATAAATCCAATATCCTATGAATAATTGATTAAATCTTTATTTAATTAATTAAAGCAAGTTGTCATTATTTAATAATATAGTTTTTAATAAAAGTTTGATTAAATAATTGATTAACCCATAAATCAATTGTTTTATTTATAAAAGCAGTTAAGTTGGAAATAAATCACTTTATTATTAAATTAATTTATAAATAAAACATGCACAATCATAAAAGCAAACAACTATCAATTATCAATTAAAGCTAAACTCTATTTTGAGTTAAAGCTTAGCTTTTGCATGTTTTTGTGAGTTAATTATCCTTTATTTAAAAATAACTCAAAAATCAACCTGAGTTATTTGAGTGATTTATGGCTTTTTCCCATGCACCTCCAAAGCCCTGGATTTCTATAAAACCAAGGCTCAGCTATTCATAATTCATCTCTCAATCATCTCGCAAATTGCAAACTTACTCTACAGGAATCATAGCATATCAGATTTGGAGAATTTGCACAATTGGAGCTTGAAAGAATCAACTTGCGAATTCAAAGCTTTGTGAGATCAATTTCAATTGCATAGTTTTTATATCTTAGCATAGAATTTCATAGTTTTCATATCATTGTTAGAATTTTCATTGTTAGATCATTTAGCATCCATAGCATATCAGTTTATCATTCTTATTGCATAGACAATATCAAAAATATAGATTAATTGCATTCAATTTCATATCCATCTTTTGCATTCAAATCCTTCATTTAGGTGTCGTCTAGGTCACTGATCTCAATTACAATCTGAGAACATTAATCTCGCACCTACTAGAAGGCAGTAAATCGCTTGGTTAGATTAGATTTCAATTTTGCACGATTTTGATTTTTGCTAACCTCTAATGTTTTACTAAGTGTTGTGTCTACAGATCAGGTACAATTTTTACACACACATTTCTGGCGCCCACCGTGGGGCAACCCACCTTTGCATGCTGATTTTGATTTTTGGAGCTAAAACCCTAAAGTTTCAAAGATTTAATTTTATCTCCCAAAAAGCTTAGATTTTTGGTCTAAAATTGTTATTTCAAGTTGGAGACATATTAGGCAAGCTTAAAAAAAATTTTCAGAATTTTATGAATTATTTTGAATTTTTAATAATTTTTTTTCAATTTTTCATAAAAAATTAATATCTGAGGCAAATCAGCATATTTTTCTAAAATTTTTATATTTTCGGAAAGCTCTTTAAATTCTATAGGGGGTCTATTCTTTGTATTTTAAATTTGGATGCAATTTAGTAGCTCAAATAGTCAATTTACAAAAATTGGTCTATTTTGATAAAATGGGTCTCTAGGGCACAAATGAAGAGATTTTTCTAAAATTTTTGCATTTTTTGAAAGCTCTCTATTTTTTAGTAGGGGTCTCTATTCTGAATTTCTATTTTTGTGTCCAAAATCATATCAAAAAAATTAGATCTTGTTGACTAGGTCAAATGCAGTGCAAAAAAATTAAAATTTTGCGATGGGTATGCACTTAATTTTTTTTACATGGTTCAATGAATGATATGAGTTGCCATTTGGGTTAATTGCTGGTTATTATTGCTAATAATAATTGATTTTTAGAGCTAACCCTATGGTTTTCATAAGTTGAATATATTTTGCATATCTTGTTTGCTTGTTTGCTTGTTGGGAAGTTCGTCACTTGCTTGCATGGAAAAGCTCAACAAAAATTGCTAAAAATCAGGTAGAATCTACTAAGTGCATTGTGAGGATCACGAGGTATTCTCTTTGTTCTGAAAACATTTCTATTTGGACTTAAAATAAATCTCTTATGTGTCAAGCTTGTGTGCATCTTTTCATGCTTTTGATCTATTTCTACACACTTGCATAATTTGATACTAGGTTGTGATCCCTTAAGGATTCATTAAGTAGTCTTAGAATACGTATGATTGATTTTGATTGCTATCTTGGGTTATTGGAATCGCTAATCCACCGGCCCCTCATTTTCGCCCCATGGTTGCAATCTCAGTGCCATAAAGGGAAGGGGTCAACAGGACAGAAGTGTTAAGTGTTCCACTTGGAAACCCTTTTGTGCTTTTAGGAACTCACTTGTTTTCTAAGTTGGGGACTCATTTTCAGCCTATGTGAGGTGTTAAGTGTTCCACCTTGTGGACTCATCTCATATTCTCTTTAAGCGTTAAGTGTTCCTCTTTCTGCTTTTTGGGTACTTTTGGTAGATTTGCTTTTAGAAATATACATCTATGCTCACATAGTAATTAGGCCCTATGAACACTATTCATGATTCTTGAGAGATTGGATTCCTAGTGAAATCCTTCTTGACTATAGAATTCTTGTATGTAGGGAGGATACTTAGTGCGTTTCACATTCAACTTGGTTAGTGTGTCTTCTCTTATTGATCGATACATTCTCTCCCAAGAGAGGTTGATAGATCATGTGGAGTTGACATCACGAGCTTTGGTGAATAAAAATTGGTTAGTGTGTCTTCTCTTATTGATTGATACATTCTCTCCTCGGAGAGGTTGATAGATCACGTGAAGTTGGCATCATAGACCTTGGTGAAGCAAAACTTTGTCTTAGCATGTCGGATTAATCTGCTTGCTTTGTTTGGGTTAAAAGTGAAGAGCTGTCAAAAACCTTGGATCTGGAGCCAAGTCCCCTTGTGGTATAAATCTGTGAGTCACCTTTAGAGAGGGTTAACCATAGCGGACAATCCCTTCACAGGGCAAACTGCGTTGATGGAACCTCAAGCGGTAATAGTCATTTTCGCCATGGCAGTGACAGCCGCTATATAAATGTCCTTGTGGAAGAAATCTCCATGGGTATGGTTCATTGTTGGGTTTTCAGATCTCCCTAGTAGCTCTTGAAGATTAAGTTCTCAAACTGTGTCAAAACCCTAGTGCGCTGGGATTAGAGTTCACCCCTTTGAATCATAAAAGTTGCAGAGTCAAACCATTATTAAAAACCCTAGAGAGGCCAAATTTTCATTTTATAAGGTATATGTGTGTTATTGCAAAACTTTTCAGAACATACACAATTAGTACTCTCAGGGATTAGCACAATTTGGTCACTTGATTGTTCATGCGCAAGGTTACTTTTGCCCTTGTTCATTGTTTTCAGACGTGCTTGGAATCACTTGCTTGCTGTTCTGCATGTTTGTTTATCTACTTGGCTATTAAAAATGATCAAATATGGTATAACCTTCAAAATCTGGACAGTACAATTTGCGAACAATCCAAAAATTGAAGACCTTAAATTTTGCAAAATATTGACGTAAAATCTTTTCTAGAGTCAAAAGTCATTTCAAGAAGTCAAAAGTCATACGAGTTTTGTCAAGTGTCATTTCAATATTGGCCATCTGTCGTACGATCGAGAACCCAGTGTCGTACGAGTTTTCAAACCAACAAATTCAAGAAAGTCAAAACCCTGTTAGCAACTGTCGTACGAGTTTTGTCAACTATCATTTTATTGCTACCCAACTGTCGTACGAGTTTAGCAACTGTTGTTTCATAGACTACCCAGTGTCGTACGAGTCTGCAGAGTGTCGTTTGGAAAAATTTGGGAGAGTTGTCAGAAATTGTCAAATTGCAAGATATGCAATGTTTCCAACCTAGTTCTAGAATCTGTCAAAAATATCATTGTGTCAAGAACAAATCAGTAGCTATTGAAAATCAGTACACATGTCTCAAAGAATCAGTACACACGAGGAAGAAATTCTGATCGCCGCTATGATGAAGCAGCTGCAAGCTATGCAAGTTGAACTTAACAATCTTAAGAAAGAGAAGGAATCTAAAGAGTTCTCCATGGAATCTCTATACTCTTTTCCATTTGATAAAGACTTGTACACGTCACCATGCCCCCAGACAAAATTTGAGCAATATGATACCTCTTCCACAGAGAGTGACACATCCAGCTTTGGAGACTATGATGAGTATGATGACAGACAATGTAATGATACCTATGACACCTCTGTTCCTAAGAGTCCTCATCATTCATTCCTGCTTACTAAAAATGGGCCGTCACATTGGATAGATCGTGATGGTGATCCATATGATTCTGATTTTGAAAGAGACTTTGATGGCTTTTGTGGACAATACCTTGATGATGATCCATCTACTACTGCTGAGGACTATAAAATACATCGTGCTAGCTTGAAATGTCAATACTATAAGGATCTCTCCTCTAAGAACTCTCCAGCTGAAAATAAAGATTACACTCTCAAGCAAGATCATGTTAATGTTGAACCTTTGTCTGGTGATGGTTCCCTTCCATCCCCTACTTCCTCCAATACCCGTACATTTCTTAAAGCTTTCGAGTCTTTCAAATCTTTCACAGAACCTTCATCCAACACAAGCCTTGATACTTTTCATGCGGTTCCCTATAGTTATCCTCTAGGGCTACCTCTTAAATAAACTCAAGCTAACCTTCACTTGGCTGTAAAGACTTTCAATAATGATAAACCTAAAGAGCCTAAGCCTTCATATGCTATAATCCCTACTTCAACTAATCCTCCACCATCTCTTCCAAAGTCATCCATACAATCCCAACATGCTTCCTTGTCCTTAGAAGTGGCTCCATGTCAAGAGGACTCTAAAAATGATGAAGAAAAGAACATAAAGAAAGATCAAGATCAAGAACCCTCCATGTGTCTGACTGTAAGAGCCTCTATCTCGAATTGGATGGCCATGCGTACCTCGACCATTGATACCCAGAAAATTCAAGGACGTTTGATCTAACTATTATCTTTTTGAAGTAAATTTTTTCTCCTACTGTGAAATGTGATCTTGCCTAAGGAGGTGAACGATAAAGGGTCACCACGGGTAATTCACATTGGATTTAGAATGATCTCTTGACTGTTTGATGTGTTTTCCACGCAAGGCGTACTCAGGTCATCACGATATTTATGTTTTGATGCTTATACAAATTGCTATATCAAAATGGACATCATATTCAGGTCATCCTGGTGTTTATGCCTTGGTACTTATATCTAATCCAACATTCCAAAAACAAATCAATATTCATATGTCCATGGTTGTATAACCAGTGGGTGTTGTATTGATTCTTGCGCATACAAATCAATATTCATATGTCTATGGTTTCATGGCTAGTGGGCATTGTATTGATTTATCCGGTTACCTAAAAGTTCAATGATGATAACAAATCGACACATGATCAGTGACTAGGTCCTAGGTCTTAGGTTGCATTTCATTTTGGATGTCTCTTTGCATTTTGCATGTTTTCATGATCTCACAATGGCTAAACGAACTTCAAAGATTAAATGATTCTTCATATCAATTCTTCAAATCTAACAAGAGCTGAATCTCACACGAAGGTTCCTCCAACGAAGCAGCAAGTAGAATCCTTTTTCGGGATCAAAATTCAAATCTGAGATCATTCATATTATTAACTACTTGCACATTCGACCTTCAATCATCACCGAAATCTAGTATTCAACTTAATTGATTATCTAACATCAAACTATCAAAATTTCAACTTGGTCAACCATGGTCAACTCATGGTCAAACTTAGTCTCCAGAACCTCTAAACGATGCAGAATGGATTCACCAAATGTGTTTAACCACTTCTCAAATCAATTAACATGCTTCTAAACTCTCAACGCTGACTTTTCTTGTCAGATTTCAATTTTAATCCCAAAGGGGGCATGGTATTGCATATCATTCAAAGTCTGTAATCAAATTTGAAATCATATCTTTATTTCTATCAATATCTTTCATCAGTGATCAAGACAAACAATCACGTCTAGTTACTGATTCATCAAAAAAGTCCTCATCGCTTGGGGCAAATCTATCATCACTTGGGGCATATCAGATTCATCAAGATCCGTATCAATCTGGTATTCTCCTAACCTTGTAAACTGTATCAATTTTTGCAACCATCAGATCATAGTGTTATTTCCTTGGTTCTTCAATGACTGAAGGGTTTGCATGTGATACTTGCTAGTTCTGCTAAGACAATCGAGTCTAGAACGGGTCACTCACTTCTTTGCAATCCTAAGGTTTGGAATCAGACATTTTGACACTTTTTTGCAATCATAGGTTCATTTGCTGCTACAGTGAACATTATCTTTGGTCATTCAAGACCTATTATCTCCATATCAATCCAATATCAATCAACTCCTATCTCAATATCTTTCAATCGGTTTCTATCTTGAGATCGGTTTATCTTTCAAACATCAGTTTCATATCTCTATCAAACACAGACTATCTTTGAACCACTGCGCTTCGCACAGTAATTCAAAGAGGGGCTAAATGTAATACCCCAAAAATGGGCTATATGTTCATTAACCTTCTATATCAACAATTTGAACGAAATCGACATCAAAGTCCTAACCTAAGGCACATCTAAACATCATCAAATCATAATTGATTATCTTAAATTCTACATCGGGGAATATTCCTAGTAATATTCCTAATCATCATAATTATCTTTAATTTTATAATTATTTGGCAATAAATCACATTTATCCTAAAGTTTGATTAATTGAATATTTTCATATTTAATTAATTAGATTTAATATTTGCCACTTAATTGTGTAATTAAATTTAATTCTATCTATTATTAATTGTATTATTTAATTTTGACAATAAATCCAATATCCTATGAATAATTGATTAAATCTTTATTTAATTAATTAAAGCAAGTTGTCATTATTTAATAATATAGTTTTTAATAAAAGTTTGATTAAATAATTGATTAACCCATAAATCAATTGTTTTATTTTTAAAAGCAGTTAAGTTGGAAATAAATCACTTTATTATTAAATTAATTCATAAATAAAACATGCACAATCATAAAAGCAAACAACTATCAATTATCAATTAAAGCTAAACTCTATTTTGAGTTAAAGCTTAGCTTTTGCATGTTTTTGTGAGTTAATTATCCTTTATTTAAAAATAACTCAAAAATCAACCTGAGTTATTTGAGTGATTTATGGCTTTTTCCCATGCACCTCCAAAGCCCTGGATTTCTATAAAACCAGGGCTCAGCTCTTCATAATTCATCTCTCAATCATCTCGCAAATTGCAAACTTACTCTACAGGAATCATAGCATATCAGATTTGGAGAATTTGCACAATTGGAGCTTGAAAGAATCAACTTGCGAATTCAAAGCTTTGTGAGATCAATTTCAATTGCATAGTTTTTATATCTTAGCATAGAATTTCATAGTTTTCATATCATTGTTAGAATCTTCATTGTTAGATCATTTAGCATCCATAGCATATCAGTTTATCATTCTTATTGCATAGAAAATATCAAAAATATAGATTAATTGCATTCAATTTCATATCCATCTTTTGCATTCAAATCCTTCATTTAGGTGTCGTCTAGGTCATTGATCTCGATTACAATCTGAGAACATTAATCTCACACCTACTAGAAGGCGGTAAATCACTTGGTTAGATTAGATTTCAATTTTGCACGATTTCAATTTTTGCTAACCTCTAATGTTTTACTGAGTGTTGTGTCTACAGATCAGGTACAATTTTTACACACACACATCTCACCTAGTTGTGGGTGGTGACTCTAAGTTCTCTATTTGATCAGTGTAGTCCCTCATAAACAATCTGTAAATCCTAATGAAGTTTTTTGTTGGTTGGAAGGAGATACAAAGATAAGTAAAACATTTTCCTCTTCAAGGAGGTGGTGACTCTACAAGAAAAGAACCTGATGGAGTTGAAAAGAAGGCTCTAGATCTACCATGCTTCCCAATCAACAAGCTAAGTTTCAACTGCAGTACTTTCGGGTATTATGATTTTCATATGCCTTTCTTTTATGAAAATCAGTAGTGAAGAATGTTTCCCTATCAAGTGTTCAGCACTAGTGTAAAGGGAAGAGGGAGATAAGCTGAGTGGTTCTTATCTTGTTTCAAATTAGATGGATAACCATGGGAAAAGCTAGTCTAGAAGGCTGTGTTTTATCAAGCTGGATAGAGCTTTAAGTTGTTCTCATCTTCCAAGATCCCCCAATTCTTTTCCTAGTGAGCTCATGGATCTGATTCCATTTTTTGATGGGCAGTCTGAATCAGCATTAGAGCATGTCCTAGCATTCTTCAGATTTGTTGTGAAGTATTAGATTTATGAGGAGGATGTTAGTATGATGTTTTATGGGAGATCCCTCAAAGGGGTTGCATCTAATTGGTACTTAAATTTACTCCCAAAATGCATCTCTTCATTGAATGATTTCAAGTGGTTGTTCTTAGAAGAGTTCGCTGATGATGATGAATGGAATAAGTTGCAAAAGGATCATCAACAAGAAAATAATACAAGCAGTATTCCAGAGAAATTCATGTTTAATGCTAAAGGTATTTCTTAGAATGATAATTTTTTGTCAGAGGAGTATTCAGATTGTAGTAGTGAGTAGGAATCAGAATCATTGTATGCAAGATCTTCAACTTGTTCAGAGATGTCTGAATTTGAAAGCCAAGATTATTTGAGTGAAGATTTTGATGAAGATACTGAGGATGATTTGGGCTCCCCTTTTCTCAATAGTGATGAGATCTTTGATTTGTTGACAGCTGAATATAATAAATGTACACATCTATGTTGTTAGCAAATATTAGACCTTGTTGATATATGTTTTGACACTGATAATGAGGTAGGTGTTCAAAGTGATGAAGATGACCTATGTTTACCAGAGTTCCCCTCATGTAGTGACTATGCAAAAGAAGATGTTGAAGGCCATGATAGTGTGTTTTCCTATCATAAAAATTCCAGTGATGAGCAGGTTTCTTGTTCATATCCTTTTCCTTCTTTTACCAAATATGATAGTGAAGGTGACAATATTGAGGACTTAGTCTTCAATGATTGGGACAATAAATTCTTTGATAGAAATGATAATGCAGATCAATTGTCCCTATGTCACAAAATTTGTGAAAGAGACCTTCACTTGGTTCATGATCTAGTCAATGAAGATATCATGGAGGAACTAAGTTTCTTAGTGGCTGAGTCATTTCATGAAGATACATCTGAAGGACTAGTTCATTCTCAGCTAGGTGAGTTCCTAGTAATGCATGGTAACTATTATGTTTTATTCCATGATGCATTACTAGGAAATGTTTGTGTTCCCAGTCATCTAGAAGAAGTAAATGATGTCCCATACTTCTTGGAGTATGAATATGGTGTTTGTGACTGGAAGAGTATGGACGGTTACAAATATGGCTTCATTTTTTAGCCCATAGATATTCACATATGTTGGCAGTAGAAATGTCATGACATTTTCAGGTGGATGGTTACATATGTGGATGAAAATCAAACCTTTGACTCAAGAGGATTTTGATTTTCCTTTGGTGGCTCGGGGCCACCAAGTGAAGTTTTTAATCTTGTAAATTTTGTACATATTTTACTTTCTATTGTATGTTTCCTTTCCTGTTTCCCTAGTTCATTTGCCATTTTTTGAGAAGGTTCCCTATAAGTTTTTATCCAGTGGGTGGTCTACTTCCTCTAGAAATTCTGAATCCTTGTCATGACTACAAGAGGTGTGCATCCCCAGACAGAACCACTGTTAGCTCATTTTCTTATCATAGAAAAAATCCAAAGAAAATGGTCAATCCCTATGAAAAACCCTAAGAAAATTTGCATGATCACCTGCAAGCTTTCTAATCTGCGAAGAAAATGTATCAAGTTTCATGGCTTACACCCTTAGCTAGGGGTATTTTATGGTGTTTCCAAGCTCCATTCCAGATCGCATGGCGTAAAGTGTAAAAACCAAGGAGATATACTTATTTTAATGTCTAAGAAATAGGGTTCTATCCATGTCCTAGGGCTTCATGAAATTTGTCTAAATCCTAAAACCCTAGCCAAAGTCTATTTCTTTGTTACCTTTTTCCTAGTCACTTAAAGTCCCTTTCTGCACATGCTTTATTTTCTTTCCTAGGAAGTTTAGTCTTCTATTCAGTGATTACACGACTGAGTGTTCATGTATTCTCCAAGTCCTAATGGTCAATGGCTTAAAGTCTAGCGATCTGGTGAGTGGTTATGTTTTCCTTCAGTCGCTCATTCTCCTGATATCTGATCAAGGCATGAAGCTTTTAGCGATTAAATGTGATTTGTTGATTTAGTTTTGATCTGGTGACTGGTGTGTGTTCTCGTAATGAAACCCAAGGTTAAGAAAATATCCAATGACTCTGAGTTTTCTTCAGTCGCTTATTCTCCAGATGGTCTAGGTTAAGTCAGGTTTATTTCTGGTGGTTAAGCTTATCATTTAGTGATCTAGCGACTAAGGCTATCTCATGTTCTCCAGATATAACCAGGGGTCAAGGAAAGATTGTGAGATTACGCAAATGCTTCATTCGTGTGATCTCTAGACTGGACCAGGGTTAAGGTTTTTATTCAGTGACTTGGAGAAATTCTTCAGTCGCATGTTCACTGCATGACTTAGAGTTAAGGGGCTTTCTGTGGTTAAAAGATAAAGACTTTGTAGGTCAAACTTGATCTAATGGAGGTCATGATTCTGTGAAGGAAATGTGTTCAAAAGTTAGTGATCGTGGCATTGTGATAGTCGTCTGATGGAAAGACTGAGGTTGAGGTGGGTCCAATGCCAAGTCATGCTGAGGTGCTCATTTCTAATTAGATGCTGAGATATGATGATGTGGTCGTATACTTTTAAAATCCAAATTGACTATTATGTTGATTTATGTGAACCACATGATGTGTCGAGAAAGAGATGGATTGACGATCGTATTTTAAAATTTATCAGTTAGTCGTTGCTGCTAGGATTTGAATCTTTTGCCAGGGTTTCAGTAGGGTTTTGAACAATGAAGTAGATATGACAAAGCAAGATCAGATTTATGTTTTTCGGGATGGTTGTAGGTGAGATTTGATGAGTAATATGTAGGTAGTCATTGTGATCTGATTTTAGTTCTTGATGTGCCATGCCGAGTTAATGTAGAAATGATATTTTAATAGGGTGGCTAGGGTTTGATGAATGTAAGAATTATTTTCATGCTCTCATTCATGCAAGATATTCCAAGTTGGTTCTAGCATTTATTTTAGTGTTTCCTGCAATAATAAATCGGTTGAATTTGTAATTGCAGTTAGTC
Organism: Chamaecyparis obtusa; assembly: GCA_027943335.1. Taxonomy (NCBI): domain Eukaryota; kingdom Viridiplantae; phylum Streptophyta; class Pinopsida; order Cupressales; family Cupressaceae; genus Chamaecyparis; species Chamaecyparis obtusa. The sequence continues at coordinate 64,314 of BSBK01005819.1, forward strand.
TTTTGATGATGAAACCCAAATAATTGTACATCAGATTTGATCTGATCCTTCTTGGGTTTTCAGGATTTCTTGTCTACTTTTATTTCTTATTGTATCTAGTTGTTGGAAGTGGTTGGAAACCTAATTTTTCCCTAAATGGTTGGATGCTTGTTGCAATCCTGGTATAAAGGATTTTTCATGATCATTTAGGAGGGTCATCTTTTGGCTAGGCAAGAGGTCTAGGTTTAGTCTCTTCTTGGTTTCAAAATACCGACTAATGATTTTTCTCTCAATCTAGGATGTAGCAGATCCTTGTATTAGACAGTATTATTGTATCAAATAAAAACTTCTTCTCTTTTGCATATTATTGAACTGGTTTAGATCTTGAAGCAGGTGTATACAGAGGCATGTTCCTCATACTTAATATAAATATCATTTCTCATTTCTCTCCATTTGTGTCCATCTAATGAGTTCTGAATTTTCTAATTCATTTTATGGAGTTTTATCCATGCATATGTTTTCATTCTCTAGTTCTGATTTAGAATCTGATTAAATGATGCTCTCGATGAAGCATAGATTCATTGGGTTTTCACTGGGATGTTTGTAAGAAGTATAGGTTTGGGTGTTTATATTTATGGCTTGGATCTATGATGAAGATTAGTGGTTGGATTATGTATTCTATTGTACATTAGAGACTCTGGCTCAATGGATAAGGCACTGGTCAGAAGCAAGTAAATTCTACAATAATGTGTCTGATATGGTGTGCTACATCCCACAAACATTAATCATTACCAATCCCAAAATCCCTCAAAGTCTTGAGGTCACAAGGTCATTTTGTTCTATCATGGCAATGGAGAGTCAATGAATGACTGGTTATCATTTAGTACTTTCTTTTTATCATCTTCTTTGTTCAATCTAGTTTAAAGTCATAAAAGTACCATATGTTACTGGATTAGATACACCCACCTTGGTTTTGCAGAGCCAGAAGTGAAGACGGTAGTCTTGTCCCTATAGTTGGTCCAGTTACCTACTGATATCCCCATATTTGGAACTAACCCCTCCTCAAAATAAGTCTTAGGTATATTGGTGTCTCTTGGAGTGTAAAATCTTTTTCAGGAACCAACACCTACAATGCTTTGATACATCAAGAAAAAATCCAACTTCATCGTGGATATCTACAAACCCTATTGAAAGGCTACCTAAAGGCACAATCAAGCTAGAAAAAGGTTCAACTTCTATTCTCACAATGCTATTTAAACATATGAAGAGATTTAATGAGGGTATCCAGGGATTTTTTAAGGATTATTTAATTTTATATATATATATATATATATATATATGATACACACACAAATGCCATTCTCCATAAAGTTTATAAGAAAGAAAAATCGAGCTATATGAAGGTTGTTCAAAGACCAAGCAAATGGCCAAAGTAGAAGTGATTTATAAATACTTGTATGCAAGAATTTTCAAGGAGGGGGGACTGTGATGTCCCCATCCTCTACATCAAAAATCTATCTAGCATTAATCACATGTGTGCTTATAGTGTGGTAGACCTTGGACACTTCCAAGTAGTTTTCCAACAGAAGTAAGAGTGTACATAGAAAACTAGTAGTTCAAACAGTTATATTTGTATATTCTTGTTGATAACACTAGTAGCATTATGGTGGACAAAACTTAAAGTTGAAGCAATGATCCTATCAAGTAAATTTTTCTTATTTATAAGAATTCATGAATTTCTATAAGTATCTTCATGGGACATTAAGTGAAGGACTGATGATGATATGAAAAAATTTTAATACATAAAGAGCATATTGGGGAACCAAGGTAATCAATCATGTCTATTCATAAGTTCAAGAATTAGGTCAAGTCAACTAAGTCCAAGAGGCAAAAATTAATGAGATAACAACAAAGGTAGATTAAAAGAGAAAATTATATTGTCAAAACTATAAGCCATCCATGGAGATAGATCATCAACAATCTATTTCATTAAGAAGCTCCCTATACCAATTGTCATAAGAGTGATGATTACATCGGGAAAGTATAACATAACCATCATTATCATCTCAAATATAAAGTGACAAACTCATTTAACAGTATAAAGAAGCCATAATGATATTAATATCGAAACGTCTATATAATAAACATATCAACTATAAGGCAATAAACAATCAAATATCAAAATCCATGAACACATTGATCAAATGTGATTTACTCAACAAAAAATAATTCCATATATCAATGTGACCATAAGGTTGCATTCAATAATTCCATATATCAATGTGACCATGAGGTTGCATTCAACAATTCCATATATCAATGTGACCATGAGGCTGCATTTAACACCAAGTGATTCATATCGTTCATCAATATTATCAATAATTGTTGATCAAGGAGGATCATGTATTGCATCAATTCTTCCATCAAGATATTTTAACAAAAGTCCTAATTGAATCAAATATTAAGAGAAAACCAAATCATCGTTACCACATCTAATTAAGTATGTCATCAAGGGGGAAACACATATCAATATTTCCGCCCATAAAGAAGTTATCAAAGAGTTAACTAATCACAAATTAGTTAAATATATGAGGCGCGATCGCAAAATTCTTATAACAAGAGTTTCAATTAACACTAAGAATCATATGAAGGGTTGAAAACCTGCCACATGGTATTAAGAGGGTATCAAAAACCATTCCAAGGACATCCAATCCAGTTTATCCTTCAATTTTTATTCAATCAGTTCTGCAGATTCAAGTGGAGGTTATCCACTAGCAGATAGAAGATCGGGACGCATATTGTCAGCAAATTATATCAGGAACAATGCCTACAAAATTTCCATTATAAGAATTCACATCAGAAAAGAGATCATATCAACTAGTGAGGTTTTATCAAACCAAACAACAGTGACATCTTTGCATATTCATAAACTATTGATCACACTCACTCTTGAATTATTTAATAATTGACAAAATAAGAATTCTAATGTCAGATAGTAAATCATATACTACAGATCAAATTAGTACATATCGCATTCATAATAAGCAGATATTAGAAATAGCGAACCATATACAAACTTGATTGATATACTTGTATTGATATAATTCATTCTTTGATCTTGCACAATACAAATTTCCAACTTCAGCAAGTATAGGATAAGTTGTACTATCCTTATCTATATTGTTACATCAAAAATTATCTACACACTACCATTACACTTTATTTGATTAATAGAGGGTCTTCAATACACATCAAATCCAATACTTTTTTATTCAAGCGATATTCATAGACATAGATCAATTACACAAGGTGTTGAATTTAAGATTTATATAGTCGACATTTTGTAATCAGTCTATTAGGATTGTAAGTTATAATAGAAAGAAGACTCTTGTAATTGAAATATAGGAAATCATCCCAAACCTTAAGGGTTCTTATAAAGGGACCATATCTATTGGTCATTTGTAACAAAGGTAAAAATCCCTAACAACAGTTTCCTTCATAAACCCTATTAGGTGAAAGTAAAACCATTTTGTTTAACCTATGCATTGTCTATATTAATCTCTATGAACTATATTTGGCATTAAATAGAAAAAAAATATTTCTCTCCATTTTTATAAATCAAAAGTCATTTTATAGTTCCTGAATTTTTCAAATTTGAAACCTAAATAATTGCATTCTATTTATAATTTTAGTATGCCATTTAAATTGAATGCTTGAAAATAAATTCAAACCATACCAATTGTTCAGTACAACATTTTAGAGAAAACAAGAAATCATGAAAGTCCCTACCTGGAAAATGAAGATCGATACAGATGTAAGTTGTGCCAGAAAGCATCTTGACAATTCAACTGAGATTCAAACCCCAATTCTTGACACGCAATGTGGAAAAAGAAAGGAAACCAATTCTCAACTATAACACACACAAAATCCCCAATAAGCAAGAAATCAATTTTAGAATTACCAAAAATGTACGTGCAATCAAATATTCACAACTGAATCAAGAAGTGATTTCATTTTATAAAGTTCATCTGTTACTTGCAAGGTGACATTATAAATGCTGACAAATAGGTACATAAACTAAATAATAAAGTATTTTCATATACCGTATAAATGTTGATAACATATGATTTTGTCATAAGTTTCCAAAGTAAACAAAAAATACTTGAAATTAGGTAGGGGTCAACCAAAGAGCCTACCTAACACAGTGTTTAAGTTCCATGGTTATAAATTTCATACTATGCCTTATTCATATTAATGACTATACAATCTTGTTATAATACCGCGATGGGACAAGTTTCCTCTCACACATAGTGGATACAAATATGTTTTATCACTTTTCCATCTGTGAGTACCACTGGTATATACCATTGTTATGATAAATAAATATACTCATATGTTCACAAAGTTTGGCCATTATCACTGCTATAGACCACTAACATGATAAAAAAATATAATCATACATTCACAAAGTCCAACCATTGTGATTAAACCAAACACATATACCAATGCCTTCACTATCATTAAATATAAAGTCACCAAATTGTTTCACCATACAGAAACCACCAAACTATTTTACCATATGATCAATGATCAATGTAACCAAACTCACTGATTGTATCAAGTATGGTTTTACCATATGATCAATGAAAGGTGAAGGTGATAACATTCCAAGGACATGGATATTCATGTAATAATGTTTTTTTGTAGGAGTATGGTGCAGGGCACCAAAAGGACATCAAGGTACACAAGGGACAAGGAGGTACACTAGGGTCATCCATAGACCTCAAGGAGTTGTTGAAGACCAAATGAAGACCTTAAAGGGCCATTTGATATGCAAAAAAGTTCATTTTAATAATTTCATATTGTCATTAAACCATTTTCTGTAATGAATCTTGAATAATGCTATGTAAGTGCCATATAAGCACAAATGGTCATTGAGGGTTAGAATATTTCAATAGGTGGAAAGTCATAAAATTTGATTATGTAATCATGGAATGGATGTAATAATGTCACTTGGGTCTTTACATGATGTAATGAGGGTCTTATGGGAAGATAGTGCAATAGTGAATTCCAAAAATTATAAAATTGTCAAAATTGAAAATGTAGGCCTAGAGGGTCAATTATGAATATCTTGGGTAGAATAGGAGTAATATGGTTTCCAATGACTTCTAAGGTCATTTCAAGACCATTAGAGGTGATAGGAAGGTAAGGAGTTAATAGGTTGACAACTTGTGTCAACCTTGACAACACTTTATGTTTGTAAAACTATAATTAAAATTACAATAGTCAATTATAACTATCCAAGGTTGGTCTTTAGGGAGTTTTGTGTGGGTTGGTCAGTTTCCTTGAGAGGAAAGAAGTTAAATATGATATTACAACATTCAAAAGAGTCAGTGGTAGATGGAGGATGTCATGAAACATATTTTTAAATCAATAATACACAACATTCATCAATAATTCATTAACACATAACATTCATCAACATTTGCTAGCACAAAATTACATTCATTAAGACAATGTTCTTTCATTATCAAAAAAGGTTTATTATAATCATTTCTCTTTTCTTTTTTTGTTCATTTTTTTAAGGTAACAGATAAGCGAAGCATCAATGTCTACGCCATTTTCCTCCTCTACTGCATTTGATATCAACTCATGTCTCATCCTCATGTATTGAGGAGCATGAGGCTGGTGTGCCAAAGGGGGGTCCACTGCAATAGCAACTACATGGGTTAAACTCACAACATTTTATATTAGTGTTAAAAGTATTTCATTAATTAAAAGAACAAAATAGAGATTTTCTTTACCTGACATTGCCACATCATCTACAATAACATTTTGTTCATCCCCAAAGTCAACATGGTGATCACTCAAAACATCCTCCACTTGTTCAGCATGACATTCTGCATGCTCTAAAATATACACAAAAAAGATTACACTAATTTCAATTTAAGATGTTAAATTGTATGGATAATTACATAACTAATTTTCAATAGCAAATGAATACCTCCATCACTGTGATGCACATCAGGGCCTTCTTCATGTGGTGTAGGTTCTATGGTAGGATTAGAAGGTTGCATTGCAATGTCATGCACATTGTTACCATTGTTTTCTTCTTTTTTTTAAATAGTCAATTTATGTTTGAAATTAACATCAAATAGATTGTTTCTCAAGTATTCAATTTGAAATATTTTTTATTTGGCCTATTTACCTGTTAAACCAATGCAGGAGACTCTTGGGCTTGGCTACTGGAAGCTTAGCGTAGGTGTTCAGCCATGCCTTTATAGCCTTCCTTGAAGGATATTTTTTTGTGCTCTTCTATGGCATCTACATTAAATTTCGAGCCCTACATTTTTGGCTTAATATCGTCAATTCAGAAGGTATTGTTTGACTAAGCAAAATTATTTGTAATTTATAAAAATTTGATCTGGAATTTCATTTACTGCTACTTACAATTCTTGCTTGAACTTTCAGATAACCACCAGAGCCAAGTTTTTGTTGTCTGTGCTTTTGTAGTCTGGCCTTTGTAGCCTTTGATGTGTCTTGAAACCTATGAAAAGTTTGAAATATGTTAGATTATATAAATATAAATATCACTAATTAGTACATAATTATATTCTACTAGTTAATACTATCTCATACCTTCTTTTCTTATTTTCCAGTGGTGTAATTCCTCTTTGATTTTGTGCTTTCTCCTTTGCATCCAAAATGAATTCCCTTCATTGCATCTCTAAAATAAAGGGAGGACACTCGTACTTTGGGTTCTACACTAGACTCTTTTTATATGAGTCCCTCATAGTCTTAAGATGCTTGCAAGCTCTATCAAAAACTTTCTTCTCGTAAAAAATGTTACTACCAAAGGCATGCTCTAAATATTTTATGAGTTGATCTTTTTTTTTATCTTGTAAATTCCACCTTTTAAGAAAAAACAAATTGTCAAATAAAAAAATATTCTAGCAATGATATGAAATAAAAAAAAGTGTGATAGGGTTAGTTCACATATGATGTTCCACCTTATACATATGGTGGGCCCAAATATATCTAATGTCAACTCATTAAGCTTACCATAAAAAGAATCGTTCCCTACAAAAACATCATGGGATCATCAATCCAAAACTTGTTATGAATAAGTAAATTACAATTAGAATATAAATAATAATAATTTTAAAGTACCTAGAACCTTAAGACATTTTAAAGGAATTGACTCTTTATCGGACATCAACAATGACATCTGCAACATTCTTGAACTAGGAACATGAGTAGATCTAGGAAACAATGGTGAATTATCACCAATACTTGTATGATCTGTATCTGTAGAAGGTGTATCTCGTACTGCACAAAATTAATCCACTATGAAATGCACCCAAGATTAAAGTACAAATTATCAAATCATAATTAACACAAAACCAAGTATAGAAAAATAAGGATTTACCAGTTGTAGACTATGAAGGTGTGGATGTATGCATGCTCCTTGTTACCGATATTGTAGTCAGAACTCTCAGAGAGTTGATCCTCATAGGAGGAGGAGTCACCTGACCTTGATGACCTGAACAATACATTGTTAGCAAAGACATTCTAAAATAATAAAAGTATGAGTAGTTTTCAATAAAGTTTGAGTGAAGATTTTCTTAGAAATTTTGAATTAGTTGTAATTGTACCTTTTCCTCTAGCTGTATCTACGGTATCAATAAGTCCAATGAAAAATATAGATTTATAATCAATAAGTCAATGAAGTTTGTGAATGTTCCAAAAGCAAAAATTCCTTGTAACCTGTTAACTTAAGGATTATTTTACTTGAGGGAGCTGTACTACTACTGGCCTCACCGCGATGTCCACAAGCAGTTGCTCGAGTACACAAAAAATCATGTAAGAAGAACACATACATATTTTAGTTCATGACATAAAATAGTATAAATTATAAACCTTTATTGAACTTTTGTTATAACTAAAGATTCATTACTTCTTACTTCATAAAAGTGTGCTTGCTGCATCAATTCCCCTTTCCTTGGGCCAGCGTATCCTCAGTTGGATTTGGATCGACCAAAATGGAAAGAATTTTTGAACTATTTTTTTAAAATTTCTTCTTGACCATATTTATGGGGTTAGGGATATCTATGATGTCGTCATCCATATCTGATGCTATTGCCTCTATTGTTGTAGATGCTTTTCCCTTTCTGTGAACATCAATTTGTGACATGAATATCAATAAAACTATGAGAATAACTACAAAACCCTAAAGAAAAGAACATAATAATATAACATTTTTCTTCTATCTAATTTGTACAATTATAATAAGGCCTACATTTATTGAAGAATATGTTGGAGTAATATCCCCACCTCTGTCATGTGGTGGATCCATGTCATCCTATGACAAAGATTAAATATAAAAACTTCAGCAAAATGAAAGCAATAGACTTAGCAAAACAAACTTATTAATAAAATGGTATATTGGAGTCATAAATTGGAGGTTAGTTTAAATGGTACATAGTACTTACCACCCCCATGATAGTAAATTTTTTTGTATCTATGCGATTCAAATAGTAATCTATTAGCAGTTCTTCCCCTACACTTGTTGGTTTTATCACACATACAAAAACATGATTCCCCTCACGTGCTTTGAATATGCAATTGGGTCACTTATTAGTTGACCCAAGTCATGTACTATTTATAAAACCCGCAATATTCCCTTTTTCTTTTGGTCTTCCATCAATGTACATAGCAAATCTTTTACTTTGATCATTTTCTTTCCATTGTGTATAATTTGTTGACACTGCATACCTACGTATATTTTTTTTATATCAAACAATTCACATCCAATCACCATAATTGTAACAAGGCCTGACATACTCCATCAATTCAACAACTTTGTTGTAACATACCTTTATTCCATCCATGGAAAAAGGCTCAAACCATGTAATGACGATAGAGCTACATGATATATCCTCTCGTTAACACAACAATTAGTGTTAATTGGAGGTAGTTCCTTGGGTACCCATTCTTTCTTAAGATGTGTGTGCCTAAAGGGCACCTTGATGTCATGTTTTGTCTCATCATCATAAGAACATGACCCCCCTTCACCAAGGAAAAATTCCATGCATTTATTGAATTTTCTTCTAATCTTTTGACCTCTAGTTGATCTCCCTATTTTAGGCCTACTACATATCAAACTTTCATCTTCTATTCTCGCATTTCCCTCACTCGAGGAAGATAGATCTAAAAAGTACCTATTTGTTGGTTCCTGTAATCCATCAAATGAGATATATAGTTGGTAAGGAGCGAGATATTTTTCTAAATGAGGGTAATGTTGATGAAGTCGGCCCTAAATTTGATGTTGAGGATAGTAGTGTTAAATCATGAGAAAGTTAATACCTTATTATTAAACCACTCAATGAAGATGGGTGTAAATAGAAAGGAAGCAATTAATAAACTATTTCTATAAGGCGTATTGACTTATACATGTTGATCCATGTCACTATGCGGGATCCTCCTAAAAGGGGTTAAATTTCTTGCATATGCAAACCATTTATCTTAAGTTAGCTAAAAATTACATGATACGTATGCTACAAATTACATAGAAGACAACATGAACAATATGCATTCATCATAATCATTGTATATTTCTTAATTCCTTGTCTTTACCTTATGTGTGGAATGCAAGATCATCAATAGAAGGGGTGATGATGTGTGTAGTCAATTGTGTGTTTCCACAAAGGGTGACAATCACACAAAATATATACATGTAATCAGTAGCAATTAATTAAGCATTACAAGAAATACGTTGGTAATTCCTTAAACAATAAATACATTAAACATATGATTAATAATTGAAACACATGTCTCATAAATCGCATATGTTGTAATCATTAGAATTGAACACAATGAATTAATTGTATATTTTTTAATTCATTGTCTTTACCTTATGTGTGGAATGCAAGATCCTCAACAGAAGGGGTGACAATGTGTGTAGTGAATTGCCTATTTCTACAAAGAATGACAATCACACAAAATATATACATGTAATAAGTAGGATTTAATTGAGCATCATAAGCAATACAGTGGTAATTTATTAAACAATAAATACATTAAATATATGAGTAATAATTAAAGCCTGTGTATCATAAATCACATATGTTGTAATCATTAGAATTGAACACAATGAATTAATTGTATATTTTTTAATTCCTTGTCTTTACCTTATGTGTGGAATGCAAGATCATCAATAGAAGGGGCGACATCCATGTGTGTAGTCAATTTCCTATTTCCATAAAGGGTGACAATCACATAAAATATATACATGTAATCAACACCAATTAATTGAGCATCATTAAATATACGAGTAATAATTAAAACAAGTGTATCATAAATCACATATGTTGTAATCATTAGAATTGAACACAATGAATTAATTATACCATGGCATTAGAGTTGAATACATCAATAAATCAATATTAAATATATATACTAATCAATATAAATATATATAAATAATCAAATAAGATACCTTATATATTTCAATCATGTCATTGATCATCTTCTTCATCCATCTCATCATCATGACCATCATCACCATCATCATCATCATCATCATCATCATCATCATCATCATCATCATCATCATCATCATCACCACCACCACCACCACCACTATCATCATCATTATCATCATCATCATCATCATCATCATCATCATCATCATCACCACCACCACCACCACCACCATCTTCTTCTTCTTCTTCTTCTTCCATCACATTATACTTTATCAGCTTTCCTCTTTGACACATGTCAATTAAGGAGAATCCAATTAAGGATAGTCCAAACTTGTAGCCAAACACCAACAATGCGGAATAATAAAACAAGACAATGTTTCAACTAATTTTTCATTAACATGCCCGGCTGTAAGGCCTTCCGAGTTAGAGTCAAATATAATCACAAATTATTTCTACAATCTCCTAGCTAGTCCAGGTCTAAAACAAATCAGCAACTGATAGAAACCCTAAGGCAGATTAAAAATTGAGCTTGCAAGCCTCCAAGCATTCTCCTTGTCTCCAAGCATGCAAACCACTAGCTCTACTATTACAATTATCAGATAAACAATCTGATCTTCAAGATCTCACAGGATCCAATTGTTATCTTTCTAACTACTCCCACCTTACTCTTAAACATCTACCCAAATACTCCTTAAATATATTTCCTCAACCACAAGTCAGCTGGAAGAAATAATTAACTCCTAAACCAATTTGGCTTCTACTACAAGAAAATATTAAATGCAACAACAATCAGCTCTCAAATAGCCTTACAAACATTTGATTTTCTATGTTGGCCTCTAGATCCACATAGGAGAATACAAAAAAATCTACCAACAATAAATGCACCAAGTTGGCCAACCAAATCTCCAAGAACTCCAGTTGGTAAACCAGAACTACCAAGCACTAGTAAAACAACTAAGCATGCCAAACATTACCAAGAAAGCATGTTGACCAAGCACCATAGGCATCATCAAGCATAACTTCCACTGAGCGCTAGAGGTTTCACTGAGTTCCTTCAGTGGCTGAGCTTCCTTCAATAACTGAGACCATCGGTTAAAGCTGCAACCAAGTAACATATAACCAATTCAACACACCACCATGCAGATTTGCTGAGTACCCTAGAATACCCCTACATCAGACACCCCAGGTTCGAAAAGATGTTCTCATAGGTTGGAAGAACATCTTCTAGGATTCAACACATAAACCCTGATTTGGTTCTTCACATACAGGACCTTCAAGTCTTCACCTTGTAAACTCTTCCACTTATGCTTCCTCTGTCTTTTCAAATATTTTCTTGATAACACACAAGTTTTTTCTCCATACTGATCCACCCTTTTAGAATTCTTCAACTCATCTCAGCTACCAAAGCTCAGGTTTCTCCTACCGAGTGTTGTATCCAGCAAAGGCATCAGGGAAATCTTCTTGTTATTCTTCTCAACAACAAATACATTCTTGAAACAATAATACATAGCTCTACAATCATACTACCAAGGTCTAGCAAGCAATATGTGACAACTATTCATATCCATAATATCGCACAACACTTGATCCTTATACTGGCCAATCTAAAAATCAACAAGACACTACTCCCTTACTTCTAGAGCATGAACATCTTGTAGCCAGCCAATCCTATAAGGATAAGGATGTCTCAGTCTCTTCGAACCAAGTTTCTGAACCATATCATTAGCTACAAGGTTATCATTACTACCACTATCCACAATTACATCACAAAGTTTACCTCTTGACTTGCACCAAGTTCTGAACAAATTAATCCTTTGACAAGGCTCCTCCTTTGCACCGAGCAATGTTCTCCGAACTAGAAAGTTCTCAAATTCAGGTTCATTTTGAATATTCTCATGCATCACAGCAATCCTTCAGTCACCAAAATTCTTCTATGTACACTCAAAATATTGATGTCCTTCTTCATCAATATTATAACAAGTGCCCTTAAAGATAACCCTACATGTCTTGTTCTTCGGCTCCACAAGTTTTGGTTCATCTTCAACAGTCGGTTTTTCTTTCACCGAGTGAGCAAGCTTTTCCTTCCCTCGGGGATTACCATGTTGTCTCCTCTTCAACTTATCTTCTGCCTTCAGAGCATACTGATAATAATCCTCAACCAAATCAATATTCATCATACCAAGCTCATCTTGAATATTGAATCTCAAACCATTCACATACTGAGCTACCTTTTCTTTACCAAGTTCTCTGTGTCCATACCGAATAGTCAACTTATAGAACTCTTTGATATAGTCCTCCATAGTCAAATATTTTTGCTTTAGATTCTTGAACTTCTTAAACAAGTCAAGCTCATAGTCGGCGGGTATGAGCTTAGCTTTCAATTTAGTCACCATCAACCTCCACCAATTGATCTTCATTTCACCTTCATCGTCTCGATCTCTTTGTAATTCTTTCCACCAAAGAGTAGCATGTCCTTTCAATTTAGTCTATGCCAACCTTACTCTAAGAGGATCTTCAATTTATTCAAGCTCAAAGAAGTCTTCTAGCTCACCAATCCAATCAATCAAATCCTCAGGTCTCAAAGTACCAGAGAAAGTAGAAACTTCCATTCAGTAACTAGTACTTAACCAAGCTCTAGATCTATGCAACCGACCATTTTTGTCTTCACCAAATCTATCCCTCTGGTCATATCCACTAGATCCAATAGCTTCAAAGTCTTTAGTAGCTTCCTCATAACCATCTTTAGTACCAAGATTCCTCAACATACCAGCAATAGCTCTCATGACCTCAGCGATCATGTCATTCTTCATCAATTTCATCTTAGATCTGAAATCAGCTTTAACTTTCTCTATAATCTTCAATTCCACAACATCACAAAGATCTACAATCGCTCTAGGGTCCAATCTTCTCGGAGGCATCCTTCAAGATCTTTGAAAATCCAAGGCAACAAATCACCAACCAAGGTCCTGGTGCAAACTGCCTCAACTCGGAGATCAGTTTACACACTCAAGAACCTCAAGCTCTAATACCATTTGACATAGGTCAATTAAGGAGGATCCAATTAAGGACAATCCAAACTTGTAGAAAAACACCAACAATGTGGAATAACACAACAATATAATGTTTCAACTAAATTTTCATTAACATGCCTGACTCTAAGGCCTTCCGAGTTAAGGCCAAATACAATCACAAAGTATTTCTACAATCTCCTAGCTAGTCCAGCTCTAAAAAAAATCAACAACAAATGAAAACCCTAAGGAAGATCTAAAATTGAGCTCGCAAGCCTCCAAGAAATCTCCTTGTCTCCAAGTAAGCAAACCACTAGCTCTACTATTACAATTATCAAATAAATAATTTGATCTTCAAGATCTCACAGGATCCAATTGTTATCCTTTTAACTGCTCCCACCTTTCTCTTAAATATCTACCCAAACACTCCTTAAATACATTTCCTCAACCATAAGTCAGTTGGAAGAAATAATTGACTCCTAAACCAAGTCAGCTTCTACTACAAACAAATATTAAATGCAACAACATTCAACTCTCAAATAGCCTTACAAACATTTAATTTTCCATGTCAGCCTCTAGATCTATAGAGGAGAATACAACAAAAGCTACCAACAATAAATGCACCAAGTTGGCCAACCAAATCTCCAAGAACTCCAGTCGGTAAACCAGAACTACCGAGCACCAGCAATAAAACTAAGCACCAGTGAAACAACTGAGCATGCCAAGCATTATTGAGAAAGCACATCGATCGAGCACCATAAGCATCATCGAGCACAAGTTCCACTGAGTGCCAGAGGTTTCACTGAGTTCCTTCAGTGACCTTGCTTCCTTCAATAATTGAGATCATCGGGTAAGCTGCAATCGAGTAACATAGAACCAATTCAACACACCACCATGCAGACTTTTTGAGTACCCTAGAATGCCCCTGCATCACTCTTGAATCATGTCTAACAACAAATGACCAACCCGGTTTATGTGGAACCTCTAAGTAAAACACTTGCTCACATTAGCTTGGAAGAACATAGGGCTCATCTCCAACTGGCTCAAATTACCTTGTATTAATCATTGTAAATCCATTATCATGTTCAATAACAGTTCTATCAAGATTATTTTGATTCAGCCGTAGTTTGTACCATTTGACGATCAATAGAACTAATTTGAAGGAGTTAAAGTCGCACTCAAATATATCATCCAAGATGTCATAGTATCGATTTTGAGATTGTTGAGGATGTATGTCATTTCTAGATGAAGTATTAGTGACCTCAAAGACTGTAGTTATCCCATAACCACAAGTTCTCTTCTTGTCATCCAAATTTTTAATGCAAAATTTATGGCCATGATAGTAAATATCTTTGTGGTTCTTCACCTATAATTTTTCAAGCATGTGAAAATTATTTTCATCGTGAGTTGATATTAAACATATGGGTCATGATGATTAATAAATTTTTATGTACCTGTCTACCTCTTAAACCATATGCTAGATCAATTACCGTTGGCATAACATTGGAATCTACATTACGATAAGAATCTTTAACCAATGAAGCACCACCTTCCCATGTTAATGAGATGCCATTTTTTTGACATCGTTTAATCCATACCATCATCCAATCAAGATTGTTCACAATATACAAATGTAGTGTGTCCCACTCTCGACCAACTGTATAAAAAAAATAGACCAATTAGAAACAACTTATATTGATGAGTAATAAGAATTAATTAACTACAATAACATCTTATAATTACCTCTCACTTTCCTCAATCTACCTTTCCCCATCAAGTACTTTCTTTTAAATTTTTTAATGGAGTTGAGATCCCAAATATGATCTACATGGATCTTTGCTGCAAACTTAGGAAGATATTCACTAATGTACACCATGGTCTGGTATACCATATATCCCTCCACCATAGAACCCTCAAGATGTGCCCTATGTTGAACCAAGCCCTTCAAAAATTTTAAGTGTCTCTCAACTATCCACATTGACCAAGTTTGTACAGGTCCACATAATTCAATCTTCTCAACTTGATGTATGAGGTAGTGTTCTTGTGCATTGAAAAAAATTGAAGGTAGACACTTTTGAATTTCACAGATGAGCAATTTCTCTCTTCCAAGATTTTATGTCTTCTTTATTGATTTCTTTTGATGAAAACCACCTCATGTATTTTACAAGATCATATATAACTTTTTTGACACTATTGTCAAAGAGGTGTGGGAGAGATAGAGGTAGAAAGTACTGCAATAATTATAAAATGATCTTTTCAATATGAGATTGTTTATGTTTGCAGAAAATTCTATGGGAAATTGAATTTTTTGTATGACTTCTTTTATAGCATTGCTTTGTTGCTCCAAAAATAACCAAGGACGTACACTTATATCAATCTGGTCTCCATTATTATTTGATCGAATAACATTTTTCATTGCATGGTTGGATTTTTCAATGTCACTACAAATTTTGACAATTTTCTTTGTCACGTCTTCCATCTAATATTTTCCATAATGTCTCTATTACATTCTTTCAAATATGCATAGCATCAAACAAATGCATGATTGGGAGTTTCTCGTAGTACGCAAGCCTACTAAATTATGTAGGATAACTTTTTAGTCCTTTCAGAAGTTGGTCATTAATGCCTTGATGACCTTCATGAGCATCAATTACATCATCAATAAACAAAACACAATATCAAAATATAAATTTTGAACAAAAACTATCAGATGGAATGATATTACCTCGACGATTTATTCTATTATATTCCAACTTCCATAGACGAGGTGACATTCTCTATGGCTTTGATGTATTCTCTTATTTCCCATTGGAAAGATGTTTTTCGATAATTTGGTACTTATGATTTTTGTGGAGAAAGTGTCTATAGTCATCGAACACCTGCTTTCCTAAACTGTTTGAATAACGAGATTTCATCTCTGGACCACAAACTGAACATGCAAATTTTCCCTTTATCTGAAGACCTACAAGATCGTGTATAATTGGATTAAATATGTTAATTTTGATAATTAAAATTATCATGCACAACTTAAGCATACAAAAAAAATGTGTTAGCACTATAACATACCAAAAAAAAGGTGTTAACAAGAGAACATACCACAAAAATGTGTTAGCCCGGGAGCATCATGTATTGTCCATACAAGCATTGCATGGAATTAAAATTGTCTTTGTCCTATTGGTCTAGATATTTCATACATAGTGACCCCATTCCATAACACCAACAACTCTTCGATAAGGGGCACAATATATGCATTCATATATTTAACTTGGTACTTACCTAGTTGAATGACCAAAAAACATTACATAATTATTATGACCATTTTGATGGGGTATTTATAATAAATTAATTTAGATGAATATTAGATGAAAAAATACCTAGAACAATCATTTCCAACATTATGTGCTCCCTCTTTATGGACATCCAAGGAGGAATGGTATTGTTGATAACAAAAATAGGCCACACCGAGTAAACAGTTCTCATCTCTCCAAATGGATTGACACTATTTGCTGCCAATAAAAGCTTGATATTAAGAGGTTCTAAGTGTGGCCAAGTTTCTTCTATTTCCTTAAATGTCGAACCATCTGTAGGAAATCACATAATTTCATCTTGACTTCTATTGTGTTCATGGTAATCCATAAATTGTGCCAAACTAGTGTACTTGAATAATCATTGCAGACATGGAATAATGGGAATATACTGAAGAACCTTGTGAGGCACCTTTTTTATTATTTGATCTTATCGATATCTACTAATATGATCATCATGGCATTTTGTTGCAAATTTATGTTTTTTATGATATATAATATGATCATTCAGACATGCATGTATTGTGTGATACTTCATTCTAATTTCTTTCATACTGGCAGATAATTCTCGGTATGAGTGAGGTAGAATATTTGATGGTGGTAACAAACACTCACCTATCAACCTACAACAAAAAATATAATTTTTTAGTATAAAGAATATTAATTGGTACATTATTTACCCTTTTTTAACTATAAGGAAATTATGACTAAAAAAGATGAAAAAAGATGACATATATGACATATCTTAACATACGTGTGATTTCTATGTTGGATAAACCATTCATAACCTTCAAGTTCACCAACAAAAATACAATGACAAGAAGAGTTGTTTGGGATCCTTCGTATAGGGGCTCATATGCCTTCTCAAGTATAGGTACATCAAGGTCATCATCATCATCATCAGTTATGCCATTACCATCATCTTGATCATCATGATCAACTGTGCTAATACCATCATCTTCAATTGTGTTATCTGTCATAGGATCATATTCTTCCATGGGATCATTATCTCCTGCTTCGATATTCACACCTTCATGTTCCCCTAGTTATAAATCCACATTCTCCTGATTTTCATGGTCCATTACATGAAACCCAGGGTGGTTGACCTATATCAAAATGATGACCTTAAATTAACGATGACCATGATGTCATCATCAATTGATCTCTTATATATATAAATTGTTAAAATAATATATTGAAATACATACCAATGGATGAAATTTGTTTCCCCCTTCAATGTGACCATGTTGCCTACAATATTGCTCAGTTGTTTTGATTAGATATCTTCGAGTCTCTAAGCCCTTGCAAATTTTACAGGGACAATAACATTTTCCATCACCTTTTCTTTTTAAGTTAGACCACAATCTAAAAATTGTCTCCTTATTTTATTCTGGGTTAATATTGTCAGACATGGTCTTTCTTCACACAGCAAAAATTCGAGCTATAATTATACCAAAAAATCATCTCCTATACTATAAATTAAGATACTAATTTTGTCATTTGTCAAATATAAAAATACTACCATTAATGTTGTCGTCTGTCAAATATAAAAATACTAGCAATAGTAGTATCTTGTATATAGCATTATTAGTAGTTTTGTGCTGTCCCACCCCGACCCATCTTAGCTTGACTGATGTTTTCACACATGGACTATCTAGATGATACACTGTTTTGAGATATTAGACCTATTTTGATTATGACTTCATATCATTAGACATTACGTGATGATTTTACATGATTATATGGATGATGATGTTAGACGTACCTTTACATGCTTATGTTAAATTCATCCTCACTTTAGGATATAGAAAGATAATTGAATTCTGGATTCTACATTTTGATTTACGTTATCTTATGGAATAGGAAATTGAGATAGTTATGATGTTAATTTCTGAATGTATTGGTTCTAAATTTGACTTAGGGTTACTTGTTTAAGTAAAACTGAACTTATATGTGATGCTTATGGAAATAGGATACAATATGGTTTATGTATATGTTGAAAACATGAAATGTAGTTTGTCAATGTATTTGTATTTGAATGTTATTATGGATCTTATTTTTCTTTCGATGTGATGATTTCATGTGATACTGATATCTGAATTGAGTGTGTAGGATTATGACCATGGTTTTAAATTTGGGGAAATAAGTATGGAACAGTGTGAAAACAGTAAAAGGCCAAGGTCGACTCTATGGAGAGAATGACCTTGTTGTTATGTGTTTTAAATTCATAAATGTGATGTATGAGTGAATGTTATTTGTAAGTATTTTTAAGTGCATAATTGGATGCAAATTTTATGTGTAAATGTAAATGTGTTTATCCATTTGGCATGCCATGTGTAAAATTAAGTGGTGTGATGTGTACCTTTTTGTTGTGTCACTTGACACTAGTTCTTATGTGTTGGCATGCATAAGTGGAATGTCTGACCTTACTCTACCCTTAGGTCACCTTGTGAGTTCATAGATGAAGTCAATTGATTAGGGAACCAAGGTATGAGTCACATCGTTTCCCATTTTCGTGAGTTAACTTCACATGGGGTTAAGAGAGGTTAAATTGAGCACTAGGGAGTGGTTAAGGTTAGTTTTAGGTACCCCAATGCATATGCATAGGTATGGGGGTCAACTTTTGTATTTTTAATCATGCAAAGCTTTTAAATGGCTTCTTAAAAAGAGCCTTCTTTGAGAGTGACGAAATTAAGTATGGTTTCAAGATTAGTTCCTTCCCCAATGTCTTGATTATCCTATCATTCCTTAGTTAGGGACAAGTGGTAAGAAAACAAGAACCAAAAAATCTACTTCACCTTGGGATTGGGGTAGAGATGTAGGAATGTATTGCTATTAGCAAAAAATGTGACGAGGGAGAAAAAAACTTCATACATTATGGTTTTGAGGAGAATTCATCTTGGTAGACTAGAGGCTTAGAGAGAGAAGGAGGAAAGAGGCATGGAATTGAGAGAAGGAAAATCTACGAAGGGAAATTAAGCTCATCATTAAATTTATCTTGGCATAGTTTCTTGGAGGAAAGGTTGGTGCACCTATCATGAAAGGAAAACTTTGTCTTGTGACTTTTGTTTTAGTTATGTAATTCATGTTGTAAGTGTAATGCGTTGATTTCAAAATTGTTTCATGAAGCTTTCTTTTCCTTACTTTTCTTTGGTTTGTTTATAAGTGATTGGGAGTGCAAGACTATACTCATCCTTGGGAGGATTTGAGAGTCTTGGAGTGAAGGGGTTAGTTGGGAAGATCTCTTTGTGTAGAGAATGGATGTATGGGCATCCATGTAGCCTACTTTTTTTTTTGCAAATTGGGGGTCATAAGGGAAGTTGTTTTGTGCTTTATGAGATGAGCAAGTTGGTTTTGAGATGAGCCTTGTGAAGACATGTTTTGTAAGATAAAGTAAGACTTATTGTTTTGTTTAAGTATGGCCTCTCCAAAAGATCATTTCCACCTTCACCCATTAATGGATCAAATGTGATCCTTTGTGAAAACCTTGGGAATGGGAGTTTATGTAGTAAAAATTCATGTTGTTCAAGTTTAGCTATTGTGTGTATGAGTATGTTTGTTTCCTATCCTACCTTGTTTCCCCTAGCTCGGGGGTGGCCATGTAATGGCCTTGGCTGGGAGGTGAGCCTCCATGGCCAATTTTCAATGTCTTCTATTGCGGGTTCATGAGTGTAGAGAATGGAAGAAGGCTGCAAGTTTTCAATTTATTATGTGCATGAGAAAGCTATGAAATTCTTGGATGAAGAAGTGAATTATTTTTACTTAATTTGTTGTAAATTTCATTGATAAAATATGTATCCAATGTATAGACCTTGCTTTAGAGATGTGAAATGTAGTTCAATGTTATTCCATAATTTGATGAAATGGGATGACTTAAAATAATATGTTGTTGTTTTACATATGAAAAAGCAGGAAATTAACTATTTTCCCTAAGTGAGAAATTTATTAATGAGATCATTTCTTTCAAACTAATATATAGATTTTGTTTCACTTAGTAGTAGTACTTTTATTACCATTGTTATATTTTTCTGAAAAAAAATTAAATACTTCAAGTTTATAAACAGTTGTAAATTTAATTTAGAATATTGTTCCTAATTTTTGTTATGAGGGAAGGAACAAAAAATAAGATTTAATAAGATTTCTGTTTACCCTATGTTTCAGCATTGAAAGAAAAAAAGATTATTGTTTAGAATGTTCATATACTCTTGTTTATACTCACATGTATAAAAGTAGAATTAAACTTTAATTTTTAAATTTACTTATTTGTTGCTATATCATGTATATGATATGCAATAAGCATCTGAAATCATAATTAATATCCTTGAATATTGCACATATTCACTTAATAAATTTTTTGTCAAAAGAAATTTGGTTACAAAAATAAAAGATAAACATGGATATTCATTAACATATATATATATATATATATATATATATATATATATATATATATATATATATATATATATATATATATATATATATATATATATATATATATATATCATGACATATACAACAAATTTAACAAGTTGATACATATATATATAAAAATTGATATATGTTAATATATATAACTTATTTAATGCTTTTTATTCTTTAAAAAAAAGGAGTACTTACCTGTGTACATGATAGAAAGACTTTTGTATATGTGTATGTATGTATGTATGTATTATGTATGTATGTATATATATATATATATATATATATATATATATATATATATATATATATATATATATATATATATATATATATATATATATATATATATATATATATATATATATATATATATATATATATATATATATATATATATATATATATATATATAATGATAAACCAACCTAATATTTTTTTTTTAAAAAGGGGGCTAAGTCTTGAGGGCTGAAGCCCTAATATTTTCTATCCTCCCGTGATTTGGTTTGGGCAGCGGCCTGTACCCTCGCACTCCACTGTGGATGCGGAGGGTTTTGTTTACTCTGCATGCCACAGTGGGTGTGGAGGGTAGGGAAGCCCCGCATTCCATTGTGAGTGTGGAGAGGGTTTGAAGCCCCCCGCATGCACAGTGGGTGTGGTGAAGCTTCAGTTCTTCTCCCACTGTGAGGTGATGACCGGGTCGTGCGCATGCGGTCGCCAGCCGTTCAGCCTCCCCAAAATAAACAGCACTCAAAAGATTTGTTAAAAAAAATGTAAAGAAACAATATAACCATTAATAGTTTTTTTAAAATTTTACAAAACAAAACTTTAAAATTTCATTCCTATGGAGGCCATTAGTATTTTTAAAAGAAACATTAACATTTATATTCAAAAATCACAGCGGAATGTTAAGTAAAAATTTAGAACAGCATCTTGATGTATAAGGAAGAAAATATTACTGGCTTGAAGAGCCAATGAATTCAAAAATATAGAAACAAAAGGGTTTTAAACTATAACATGGATTTTCTCTCTGATTTTCACAGAGATGTGAAAATCTGTAGCATAATTTTTAAAAGAATTTTATCAAACTAAATCTTTTTGTAAATAATAAACTTATTTTACCTTGCTGTGTAAACCCTCTTGTGGATATTATTTGAAAACTCTGGTTTGGTCATTAATGCAAATTGGATATCCACTGTAAACCCCTGTCTGACATATACACATGAGTTTATATGTGTGAATATACATAGCACATATGTGTGTGCAAAAGACTGAACATTTTCACCTCCCCAACCCTCCGCCCAACCTGCACACACAAAATAAGAAAATTAGGTTTTTTCCAATCTTTTAAAATGGGGCCTAACCCTAAATCCAAATTAGGGTTAGGGGTGCCCACTTTTGAATTCTCCCCTTTTTCATTTATTTATTTATGTTTAAAATAAGTGGTTCTTTAAATGATTTATTACTTGGACTTTATTTCTAGTTAAGTGACTTTAGATTGTCACTATAAATCTTAATAAATTTAATATTGATTTATTGTACTTTCTTTTTGAGATAGGAAATTAGAATTTAGAAATGAGAGAATTTATTTAACTAGTGGATCACACTCTATTAATTTATTTATTTTAAAAGAAATCTATATTAAGGTTATTAAGGACAAACTATGTTGTAGATCTTGTTTATTTATTTTTTATATTAATTTTGTAATAATTTGAGATCAGTGGGTCATGAATGGATATTTACATTCTTTACCTTTTTAAAAATTTTGGGAATATTTAATTAATTATTTTTATTTTATTGACCTTAATATCTTCATTAAATAAATAGATTATTGGGGAATTAGTTTATTCATTAAATTCCCTAGGAGGGACCTAGGTGAAAAGTATTGCCCTAATTTAACATTATAATAGATTGAATAAAATTTTATAATATTTATTATTTTTTAAAAAAAACCTTTAGGGGAAATATTAATATTTTATAAGGAATCTTTATATAAATTTCATTTTAATCTAAGGGTACACACCTTATGATTTAAATCTATCTTTTATTAACAGCCTTTCATTGCTGATAGTTTACTTACCCTTGTATTGGGTTAGGGAGGTTTTCATCATTATTTATTTTGAAATTGAACTATGTTTAAATCATTTAGATAGTTTTTTATGTCAAACCTAGCTTGGGGTTTCCATTGAATAATGTGATTTGACGAATAAGGGATGTTGGCATGCCAACGCATGCTATGATTTCCCTTGTGAGTCAATTTGAGTTGTTCAATGTGTCTCGAGTTTCATGTCGAGTGATTACTATGTGCAATCTAGTAGATGATATGTTCTTTTAAAAAAAATGTTGGTGTGTTTTGTCCTAATATTTTGGGCATTACATTCTGGTATCAGAGCCTAGTTTCTACTCTAGGAACCTAAACCCATTATGTTTACCAACTCACTGTTTGTTTTCTACCTTAGTGTAGGATGTCTCCAGTCACGCGAAATGCTTGCTGACATGGACAGAGAGCCAGAGGTGGTTGTGTAGAAGTTGAGGACATAGAGCAGGTATCCGAGGGAGTAGGTGGTGAGCATGGACCCCATCCTATGCTGCCACCTTATCCCAACCAGGACATCCTTAATGCACTTCAGAATTTAGTCGGCATCATTATGGATAGATTGCCTCTAGGAGGTCAGCAGGCTAAGGCCTAAGAATGGAGTAGGATTCCTCCTCCTAGACAAGTTGAGGAGTAGGATGACCATGAGGATGAGTTAGTTCACATGCCAGAGCCACTGCCAGTGGTAGTGCCGAGAGTACCCCGTGATACAGGGGACCAGATCAGGGATCTTATAGGACTATAACCACCACCCTTTTTAGGATCCATGGGTGGGACAAAGGCTAAGGCTTGGATTTTGAGCCTCAAGCATTGCTTTGGGTTGCATCCTTATGAGAGCAACCTTAAGGCATGATTTGTAGTACACATGCTAAGAGGGACAACCTCTACTGGGTGGAGGCAAGAGGAGTATAAGAGCCACCTAGTCATAGACACCCTCACATGGGAGACCTTCCTTGAGAGATTCGGAGCCTAGTACATGTTGGAGCACTTTAGGAAGTGTTGTATCGACAAGTTTCATGACCTATTGTAGAGGGGTCTTTCTGTGGCACAATATGAGAGCAAGTTCCTCGAGGTCCTTCCCTATGTGGAATATATGAAGGATGAGAAACTTCATGTCAACTTCTTTATTAAGGGGTTGAACTATGCTATAGCTGATAGGGTGTAGATGGTACCTCTAAGAAATTTATGCTATAGCGTAGAGAGGGCCATGATTGTTGAGGAGATCCATAATAGGTCTCATGATGCATAGGACAGGTTACAGAACTGTAATTTCGCACCATAGTATTCTGGTTTCCATAAATCCCACTGGAAGGGAAATTAGAAGAACTCCTCAAGGTCTACTAGGGCACCTCAGTAGCAGCAACATCAATCTCATCAGAGTCAGAGACAAAGACATCCACAAGGATAGTAGGGCTCTAAGCACAAGCAGTGGCATTCACAGGGTTCTCGACGTGATCAGAGAGCTCAGACATAATTGTACAAAGGTGCCTATAGTGGATCTAGTATGATAGGTGGACAACAGTAGTCCAGACCTCAGGGAATTCAGATCCAGGCTAGAGGATCATGCTACACATGTGGTGTTATGGGGCACATTGCTAGAGACTGTCCTATGGGTCGTCTAGCTAGCATTCAAAGGGTAGCAGCTTTAGAGCCTATCGTAGGAGACACAAGAAAATCCCATCAATTATTTGTAGTGGTTGATAACAGCTAGGCTGAGCTTCAGGCCATGGTTATTGAGACCACAAGCATAATTAGAGGTAGTAGCATTTCTATTATTTTTTATTCAGGAGCTACTAAATCTTGTATTACACCTTTTATAGTGGAGTGTTGCGAGCTAGTGGTAGCTAGGCAAGATTTTAGTTGGGAGGTTAAGTTAGCCTTAGGCGCTAGGGTTTTAGTTAATTCTTTGGTGAGGGGATGTCAGTTACAGATTAGGGACATGACCACCTTAGTTGACCTTTGTGTCACACCACTAGAATCCTATGATGTCATTCTTGGCATGGATTGGCTTTATGCCCACAAAAATAAGATGGATTGTCGACAAAAGAGAGTCGAGTGTGTGGATGATGATGGTTTGTCCTCAGTTATCTCAAGAGTACAGAGACCTATATCTCTTTGTATGATTTGTACAGAGACCTATATCTCTTTGTATGATTTATGCTATGCAGCTTAAGCAGTGCATGCAAAAGGGTTGTCAATTTTTTTCCATCACCATCAGTGAAAGAGAAGAGGAGGTCGAGAAGAAGACTTCCCTTGATGACCACCCCATTTTACAAGAGTTTGCATATGTATTTCCATCAGAGCTACCTAGTATGCCACCAACCAAAGCAGTGGATTTTCACATTGATCTTGTGCCAGGTACAAAGCCCGTATCTCAAGCACCCTATAGGATGAGTACCCACAAGCTTAGCAAGCTCAACACTCAGTTGGAGGAGCTCTTGGAGAAAGGGCACATTCTTCCTAGTGTATCACCATGGGGTGCACCCATCATCTTCATTAAGAAGGATGGATCTCTTAGGTTGTGTATGGATTACCGACAGCTAAATAAGGTGACCATCAAGAATCGATACCTATGTCCTAGGATAGATGATTTGTTCAATCATCTCTAGGGCGCCCGTGTGTTCTCAAAGATAGACTTGAAGTTGGGGTATCACCAGTCGAGGATTGTGGAGAGCGACATCCACAAGACTACATTTCATACATGTTATGGCCATTATGAGTTCACCATGGTTCCTTTTAGACTCACGAATGCTCTAGCCGTATTTATGAGCCTCATGAATGGATTATTTTTCTCATTCTTAGATAGATTTGTGGTGGTGTTCTTGGATGACATTTTTATCTACTCACGAGGTGAGCATGAGCATGAGGAACATTTAAGATAGGTCTTGCAGTGCTTGAGGGATAATCAGTTGTTTGACAGTTTGTCGAAGTGTGCCTTCTTCAAATCAGAGGTTCATTACCTTGGCCATGTGATATCAAGAGATGGGATCTCAGTCAACCCATCTAAGATTAGAGGGATTATGGATTGGCCAGCACCTACTAGTGTGACCAAGGTTAGGAGTTGCATGGGTCTTGCAGGCTATTATAGATGCTTTGTTGAGGGATTCTCTAGAGTGGTCCATCCTATCACTTCTCTTTAGAGAAAGGGGAAGAAGTTTGAGTGGACAGAGAGATGTGAGAGAGATTTTTAGGAGCTCAAGAGAGCACTTACTAGCACACCTATCCTTGTAGTACCAGATCCATCATTGGACTTCGTAGTATGCACACATGCATCATTAGATGGGATTGGAGCAGTGCTTATGTAGGGTGGTCAAGCTATTGCTTATGAGTCTAGGAAACTCAAGACTCGTGAGCTTAAGTAGCCTACCCATGACCTAGAGCTAGCAGCAGTGGTGCATGCCTTGGTGAGGTGGTGACATTTCCTATTGGGTCATGGATTTGAGCTTCACTCAGATCATTAGAGTTTGCAGTACATATTCACACAGCTGAATCTTAATGATAGGTAGAGGAGGTGGATGGAGTTCCTTTGCGAGTATGACTTCGATGTTCATTGCATCAAGGGTAAGAAGAATGTGGTAGTAGATGCCTTGATCAGGAGACTTCACGAGATTTTAGTTATGACTACTAGCATAGATTTGAGAGGGTGCACGCATATTGCAGCACTTGCATGAGGATGGATTCTATTCTGAGGTGTGTCAGTTGGTTCAGGCTCAGAGGCCCCTTGAGGGGAAGTTCTCAAATTATAACCTAGATTCTGATGGTCTTCTTCACCATAGAGGATGCATTTATGTACCTTCTTCTGGTGGGTTGCGTGACTTCATTATCTTTGAGGCTCATAGAGCACCATATGTAGCACACCCCGGAGTCAACAAGTTACATGCAGATTTGAGACAACTTTATTATTGGCCAAGTATGAGGATGCACATTGCAGAGATTATGGCTAGATGCTTGGAGTGTTAGAGAGTTAAGATGGAGCACCGCCATGCTAGTGGGCTTCTTCAACTACATGAGATACCTGAGTGGAAGTGGGACATTATTGTAATACCCCAAAAATGGGTTATAAGTTCATTAATCTCCTACATCTTCAATTCGAATGAAATCGACATCAAAGTCCTAACCTAAGGCACATCTAAACATCATCGAATCATAATTGATTATCTTAAATTTTGCATCGGGGAATATTCTTAGTAATATTCCTAATTATCTTAATTATCTTTAATTTAATGATTATTTGGCGATAAATCACATTTATCCTAAAAATTTGATTAATTGAATATTTTCATATTTAATTAATTAGATTTAATATTTGCCACTTAATTGTGTAATTAAATTTAATTCTATCTATTATTAATTGTATTATTTAATTTTGACAATAAATCAAAATTCCTATCTTTAATTGATTAAATTCTTATTTAATTAATTAAAGCATGTTGTCATTATTTAATAATATAATTTTTAATAAAAGTTTGGTAAAATAGTTAATTAACCCATAAATTAATTATTTATTTTCAAAAATCAGTTGAGTTGAGGATAAATCACTTTATTTATTTATTTAATTCTTAATTATTATGCATATTCAAAAGAAACAGTTAAACTCCAAATCAAAAAATCAATGCAAGTTATTGACTTTTTGGAACTCAACATCCTTTTGGAGTTCAAAAAGCTGATCTAAACTCTAATTTGAGTTAAAAAGCTGTTTTTGCATGTTTTTGCATGATTTTGAAAATTAACTATCTTTTATGATCAGATAACTCAAAAATCAAGATGAGTTAATTTGAGTGATTTATGGCTTTTATTCATGCACCTCCAAAGCCCTGGATTTCTATAAATTAAAGGCTCAGCTCTTCACAAATCATCTCATATTTTGCACAATCACGCTGGAGAATTGGAATTGAAGAATCAAAGCTCTTGCGAATCGACATCTTTGTGAGATCAATCTTATTTTTGCATTCATATTTCATATAATTGCTAGATTAGCATAGCATATCAGTTTTCAATAGCATTCATATCATATCAGTTTTTATCATTCTTATTGCATAGAAAAAACTAAAAAAATAGAATAATTGCATTCAATCTCTCATCTAGATCAATTGCATTCAAATCCTTCATTTAGGTGTCGTCTAGGTCACTGATCTTGATTACAATCTGAGAACATTAATCTCGCACCTATTAGAAGGCAGTAAATCACTTGGTTAGATAGCTTTCAATTTTGCACGATTTTGATTATAGCTAACCTCTAATGTTTTACTGAGTGTTGTGTCTACAGATCAGGTATAATTTTCACACACACATTTCTGGCGCCCACCGTGGGGCAACCCACCTTTGCATGCTGGTTTTGATTTTTTTGGGAGCTAAAACCCCAAAGTTTCAAAGATTTAATTTTATCTCCCAAACGGCTTGGAATTTTGATCTAAAATTTTTTTTGCAGGTTGGTGACATGTCATGGAAGCTACAGTAAAAAATTTAGAATTTTCTGAGATGTTTTGAATTTTTAATAATTTTTTCTTGAAATTCCGGAAAAAATTAATATCTGACGCAAATCAGCATATTTTTCAAAAAATTTTATATTTTCGGAAAGATTTTTAAATTCTACAGGGGGTCCATTCTTTGTGTTTTAAATTTGGAAATGATATCATAGCTCAAATAGTCAATTTACAAAAACTGGTCTGTTTTGATAAAATGGGTCTCTAGAGCACAAATGAAGAGGTTTTTCTAAAATTTTTGCATTTTTGGAAAGCTCTCTATTTTTTTAGTAGGGGTCTCTATTTTGAATTTCTATTTTTGTGGCCAAAATCATATCAAAAAAATTAGATCTTGTTGACTAGGTCAAATGCAGCAAAAAAAATAAAATTTTGTGATGGGTATGCACTTATTTTTTTACATCGTCCAATGAATGATATGAGTTGTCATTTGGGTTAATTGTTGGTTATTATTACTGATAATAATTTATTTTTAGAGCTAACCCTATGATTTTCATAAGTTGAATATATTTTGCATATCTTGTTTGCTTGTTTGCTTGTTGGAGAGTTCATCACTTGCTTGCATGGAAAAGCTCAACAAAAATTGCTAAAAATCAAGTAAAATCTACTAAGCACGTTGCAAGGATCCCAGGTATTCTCCTTCATCTAATAATATTTTGATTTGGGACTTAAAATAAATCTCTTATGTGTCAAGCTTGTGTGCATCTTTTCATGCTTTTGATCTATTTCTACACACTTGCATAATTGATACTAGGTTGTGAACCCTTAAGGATTCATTAAGTAGTCTTAGAATACTTGTGATTGATCTTGATTGCTATCTTGGGTTATTGGACTCGCTAATCCGCCGGCCCCTCATTTCCGCCCCGTGGTTGCAATCTCAGCGCCATAAAGGGGAGGGGTCAACAGGACAGAAGCGTTAAATGTTCCACTTGGCAACCCTTTTGTGCTTTTAGGAACTCCTTTGTTTTCTAAGTTGTGGACTCGTTTTTAGCTTGTGTGAGGTGTTAAGTGTTCCACCTTGTGGACTCATCTCATATTCGCTTTAAACATTAAGTGTTCCTCTTTCTACTTTTTGGATGCTTTTGGTAGATTTGCTTTCGGAACATACATCTGTGCTCACATAGTAATTAGGCCCTATGAACACTATTTGTGATTCTTGAGAGATTGGATTTCAGCGAAATCCTTCTTGACGATAGAATCTTTGTAGGTAGGGAGGATACTTAGTGCGTTTCACATTCAACTTAGTTAGTGAGTCTTCTCTTATTGATCGACACATTCTCTCTCCGGAGAGGTTGATAGATCACGTGGGGTTGATATCACGAGCTTTGGTGAATCAAAATTGGTTAGTGCGTCTTCTCTTATTGATTGATACATTCTCTCCCCGGAGAGGTTGATAGATCACGTGGAGTTGATATCACAGACCTTGGTGGAACAAAACTTTGTCTTAGCGTGTCGGATTAATCTGCTTGCTTTGTTTGGGTTAAAAGTGAAGAGGTGTCAAAACCTTGAATCTGGAGCCAAGTCCCCTTGTGGTATACTATTGTGAGTCATCTTTAGAGAGGGTTAACCGTAGCGGACAATCCCTTCACAGGGCAAACTGCATTGACGGAACCTCAAGCGGTAATAGCCATTTTCGCCATGGTAGTGACAGCCGCTATATAAATGTCCTTGTGGAAGAAATCTCCACGGGTATGGTTCATTGTTGGGTTGTCAGATCTCCCTAGCAGCTCTTGAAGATTAAGTTCTCGGATTGTGTCAAAACCCTGGTGCGCCGGGATTGGAGTTCACCCCTTTGAATCATAAAAGTTGCAGAGTCAAACCATTACTAAAAACCTTAGAGAGGCCAATTTTTCATTCTCAGGTATATGTGTGTTATTGCAAAACTTTTCAGAACATACACAATTAGTACTCTCAGGGATTAGCACAATTTGGTCACTTGATTGTTCATGCACAAGGGTGCTTTTTCCCTTGTTCATTGTTTTCAGACGTGCTTGGAATCACTTGCTTGCTATTCTGCGTGCTTATTTATCTACTTGGCTATTAAAAATGATCAAATCTGGTATAACCTTCAAAATCTGGATAGTACAATTTGCAAACAATTCAAATCTGAAAACTTAAAATTTGCAAAATCTAAAGTAAAATCCTTTTCTGGAGTCCAAAAATCATTTCAGGAAGTTAGAAAGTCATACGAGTTTTGTCAAGTGTCGTTTCAGTATTGCCCATCTATCATATGATTGAGAACCCAGTGTCGTGTGAGTCTGCAGGGTGTCGTTTGCAAAAATTTGGGAGAGTTGTCAAAAATTGTCAAATTGCAAGATATCCAATGTTTCCAGCCTAGTTCCAGAATCTGTCAAAAATATCATTGTGTCAAGAATAGAGCAATAGCTATTGAGAATCAGTACACATGTCTCAAAGAATCAGTAAACAAGAGGAAGAAGCTCTGATCGCCACTATAATGAAACAGATACATGCTATGCAAGTCCAGCTTGACAAACTTGGGAAAGAAAAGGAACCTCTATACTCTTTTCCATTTGATAAAGACTTGTACATGTCACCATGCCCCCGGAAAAAAATTGAGCAATATGATACCTCTTCCACGAAGAGTGACACATCTAGCTTTGAAGACTATGATGACTATGATGACAGACAATGTAATGATACCTATGACACCTCTGTTCCTAAGAGTCCTCCTCATCATCGTTCATTCCTACTTACTACAAAGGGGTCGTCACATTGGATAGATCGTGATGGTGATCCATATGATTCTGATTTTGAAAGAGATTTTGATGACTTTTGTGGACAATACTTTGATGATGATCCATCTACTACTGCTGAGGACTATAAAATACATCGTGCTAGCTTGAAACGTCAATACTATAAGGATCTCTCCTCTAAGAACTCTCAGGCTGAAAATAAAGATTACACTCTCAAGCAAGATCATGTTAATGTTGGACCTTTGTCTTGTGATGGTTCCCTTCCATCCCCTACTTCCTCCAATACCCATACATTTCCTAAAGCTTCCGAGTCTTTCAAATCTTTCACAGAACCTTCATCTGACACAAGCCCTGATACTTTTCATGTGGTTCCCCATAGTTATCCCCCAGGGCTACCTCTTAAAGAAACTCAAGCTAACCTTCACTTGGCTGCAAAGACTTTCAATAATGATAAATCTAAAGAGCCTAAGCCTTCATATGCTATAATCCCTACTTCAACTAGTCCTCCACCATCTCTTCCAAAGTCATCCATACAATCCCAACATGCTTCCTTGTCCTTAGAAGTGGCTCCATGTCAAGAGGACTCTAAAAATGATGAAGAAAAGAATATAAAGAAAGATCAAGAACCCTCCATGTTATCCACTCCTTTTCCCGATGTCTCTTATCCACTTCATGGTTCTTTTGATCCTGTACCCCCTTTTTCATGCATTCCACCATGTCTTAAGTCTTCTCCTAAGCAAGATCAGGCTACTACTCACACTGTTGAGCTTATTGACAATCAAAATAACCTTACTACGCTTGCGCTTTCCAAAGATGATACTTCAATTAAGGTTGGTAAAAATGGTGTTCCTTCCAATGTCAAGCCTATTGAAAATCAAAAGAAAAATTATGCACTTGTGCTATCCAAAGATCCTTGTCAAGATCAAAGTCTTCCATCTTCTTGTTCTACCACTCCATGTTCACTTTCACTTTCTACTCTTCCTAAGTCTTTGCAAGCTTTGAACAATCCTATCAAAGAAGGTGCTCATATTCAAGATGTCCATGATTCTATTGAAGATCCTAATGCTCACTCTAAAGATGTTGATATCCTTGGTTGTCATATAGATGCTGATGAACTTATTGATTATCCTTTTGCATCTTCCACTTCCATCCTTGGACCTCTTCCACCACTACAAAGATCTTCACGCATTCCTTCCATCTTGGGTCCTTATGTCCCTTCACTTGCCCCTACTAACTTTCCTAATTCGTCATCCATCTTGGGTCCTTACATACCTCCATCTCCTATCTTTCCTCAAGATCAACATAGATGCATACCCTTGAATCCTTTTCATCCAACCACCCATCTAAACCAGTCATATCCTCCCTCTTCCACAAATCCCAAGTCTTTTGGAAGTAACTTGAATGTTCAATACAAGAAAAAGAAGCAATACAAGAATCCATCAAAAAAAGAATATCACCATGTCTCCTCTCATAGACATGGAAGCATAAAGTCAAAAGAAATATCTAAGAAAAAAAATACAAGACAAGTATGGGTTCCAAAATCCATCATTCAAGATATTCTCTCTAGATCATCAAAAGGAAATAAAAATCCTAAGGCTATATGGATTCCAAAGTCTCTCTTGAAAGAGTCTGGTGTTGAGCAAAAAGTGAAGTTGACATTCAAGCTTCCAAAGGCTTCCACTTCATCTCCCTCCAAAAATATTCTTTCATTCCATGCGCCTAAACCTCAACCTCTGCTATCCATTCGCCATATTCCTTCACGTATTCCTTCATTCACGATTCCTCCATTATCTCACCACCCTTCAAGGTATGTGTTGATGTTGAATTTGCCTTCCTTTCCATCTACTCTTTCACAATCCTTCCATGCATTATCCTTATACCTCCTATCCTTTTTCCTCATTTGCCTATTCCTCCTATCTTCCAACCTCACTCGCTTTACATAAAACCTTATCCTCCATTTTTCTCTTCCATCTCCTTTTCCCTATCAGCATCTTTGAGCATATCATTTTGAATCTTTGGCATATCATGGTTTATCCTTTCAAGGAGCATTACATAAAAAGCTTGCCTTCTTCCAAAAAAAAAGAAATGAAAAATAAAATAAAAATTGAAAATGTGCCTTGGTGAAAACCTGGAAACAGGCACCTTGGTAGCAAAAGTAAAGAGAAATAAATTCATCCTATGGTGAAAACCACTCCCTTGTGGCACCTTGGATAAGTACCATGATGAAAACCTGGCAATCAGGCATTATGCGTAGTTCTTCTACATATTTCATCCATTCCGTCTTCTCTCTTTGATCTTGACAATGTTGATCTATACACGAACATTTGACTATTTTGTGAGCTATCTTATGATGATCTTGCTTTCATTCCTTCCATGTTTAGCCTTCATATCCATCTTCCTCCATTCATTTTCACCTATCGCTATCCTTTTCCCCTTTGGTCTTGATCTAATAAAAAAAGAAAGAAAGAGTAAAACACAATGCTATGAATCCTCTTGACATGTCTACTCCTTTGGATTGCATTCTTTCCTACTCTTGCATTATGATTTTGTGCTTATCCTATACTAGCCTTTCCCTACTTGTCTAAATATGCTTTACATGACAATTTTTCCCTAGCTTGGGTATTCTTGAGGAGTTTGCCCTTGAGGATTTCTTCCCTTCATTATCCTTTATTCTCTTGTCTTCCATCTCTTCCACCGGCTTGTCAATCCCTCTTGTTCTCCACCTTGCTAGACATTGGGACTGCACGATATGATCTTGCTTGGGAGTTTACAAATGGAAAAAGATGCTATCAAGTATACCAAGTATCAGAACAATTATCAGAATTAGTATCAGAATCAGTATCAGAACCAGTATCAGAACAAGTATCAGAATAAGTATCAGAACCAGTATCAGAACAAGTATCAGCACAAGTATCAGAATTAGTGTCAGAACTAGTATCAGAATGCCTACAGGAGCTACACCTTTCGCTTTAGTTTATGGGTCTGAAGCAGTACTACCTATTAAGGTTGAAATCCCATCACTCAGAATCAGAATGCATGGACTTGTCACTGATGAAGACTACAGAGTGTCTAGGTTACAAGAACTGGAATTACTAGATGAGCGCAGGCAAGCAGCGTATGATCATCTCAGAGTATATCAGAAAAGAATGTCTAGAGGCTACAACAAGAAATTCAGACATAGAGAATTTCAGGTTGGCGATCTAGTGTTGAGAGAAAATCTGAAAAATCAATCCCATCGAGAACGCAAGGGGAAGTTCAAACCCAATTGTCTGGGTCCCTTTGTAATCACTGCTACTTTTGGCTCTAGTGCCTATCAACTCTCAACGACTGAAGGAGAACAGCTCTGAGAACCAATCAACGTTCTCCATCTGAAGAAATTCTACACCTAAGGCATTCAGTGCTTGGTAAATGTCCTGAAAAAATCTTAAAAATCAGAAAAAGTCCTGAAAAAATGAACATCTTGGTGAAAACCTAGCAATAGGCGCCTTGATGATTCACAAAAAAAATCAAAAAATATCAAAAGTACAAAAAAATCAAAAAATATCAAAAGTACAAAAAAATTGAAAAATATCAAAAGTACAAAAAAATCAAAAAATATCAAAAGTACAAAAAAATTGAAAAAATGAAAAATACAAAAAAAAAAAAAAAGAAAAAAAGAAAAAAGAAAAAAAAAGTGCCTTGGTGAAAACCTGGAAACAGGCACCTCGGTAGCAAAAATAGAATCTCTACCAAGATGGTGAAAACCCGGCAAACGGGCGCCACTTGTTCCAAAATGCTCCATCTATCAGCACAATCTTGGTCTTTCCCAGCTTTCCGTCTTGCTTTAGTTTGTACATATCTCCCGGTTTGTTTCTGCATATCCTGGTTTCAATAAGTCGGTCTGTACACCAATCAGCTCAAGCGTCTGTATCCTATCAATGTTCAAACTTGGGGGCAATCAATGTCATATCTTATAGTCTCCAATGTATCTTAGACATGTCATATCCACTCAGATTCCTTTGAAGCTTCAAGTTGAGTCAGTCAGTCAGTCTCGTCTCCAGAAAGGATTTTGCATCAACAACAATCAAACATCAAAACTCAACTGAAAACAATCTGTGCTTTTCATGCTTTTATCTCCTTGTATGCTTACTGATTCGCATTGAGATTTTTGCATATTGTGTCCCTTCGAGCTCTTCAATGATGTCCTTTACAGGATTTAGAGAGTGATGACTGGGGGCATAATCTTTTCTTTGTCTTCTGCTTGTATGTGAAAATCTAACAGCTTTGGAAATTTTGGATTGAAATGGTGTCCGACTGTAAGAGCCTCTATCTCGAATTGGATGGCCATGCGTACCTCGACCATTGATACCTGAAAAATTCAAGGAAGTTTGATCTAACTATTGTCTTTTTGAGTAAGTTCTTTCTCCTACTGTGGAACGCAATCTTGCCTAAGGATGTGAACGATAAAGGGTCACTACGGGTAATTCACATTGGATTTAGAATGATCTCTTGACTGTTTGATGTGTTTGCAATGCAAGGCGTATTCAGGTCATCACGACGTTTATGTTTTGATGCTTGTACAAATTGCTATATCAAAATGGACATGATATTCAGGTCATCCTAGCATTTGTGCCTTGATGCTTATATTTAATCCAACATTTTGAAAATAAAGTCAATATTCATATATCCATGGTTGTTGTCCAGTGGGTGTTGTATTGATTCTTGCGCATACAAATCGATATTCATATGTCTATGGTTTCATGGCTAGTGGGCATTGTATTGATTTATCCGGTTACCTAAAAGTTCAATGATGATAACAAATCGACACATGATCAGTGACTAGGTCCTAGGTCTTAGGTTGCATTTCATTTTGCATGTCTCATTGCATTTTGCATGTTTACATGATCTCACAATGATTAAACGAACTTCAATGCTTAAATGATTTTTCAAATCGCATCTTCAAGTCTAACAAGAGCTGAATCTCACATGAAGGTTCCTCCAATGAAATAGCAAGTAGAATCCTTTTTCGGGATCAAAATTCAAATCTGAGATCATTCATATTATTAACTACTTGCATATTCGACCTTCAATCATCACAGAAATCTAGTATTCAACTTAACTGATTATCTTATATCAAACTATCAAAATTTCAACCATGGTCAACCATGGTCAACTCATGGTCAAACCTAGTCAAACTTGGTCTTTTAGGACCTCCAAACGATGCAGAATGCGTTCTCGAACGTGTATAACCACACTTCTCAAATCAATTAACATGCTTCTAAACTATAACGCTGACTTTTCTTGTCAGATTTCAATTTTAATCCCGAAGGGGGCATGGTATTGCACATCATTCAAAGTCTGTAAATCAAATTCTATCGATCAAGTCTATCAATATCTTTCATCAGTGATCAAGACAACAATCACGTCTAGTCGCTGATTCATCAAAAGACCTCATCGCTCGAGGCAAATCTATCATCACTTGGGGCATATCAGATTCATCGATCCATATCAATCTGGTCTTCTCCTAATCTTGTAAACTGTATCAGTTTTTGCAACCATCGGATCATAGTGTTCTTTCCTTGGTTCTTCGGCAACTAAAGGATTCGGATGTGATACCTGCTAGTTCTGCTAAGACAATCGAGTCTAGAACGGGTCACTCACTTCTTATCAATCCTAAGGTTCAGAATCAGGCATTTTGACACTTTTTCACAATAATAGGTTCATTTGCTTCTACAGTGAACATTATCTTTGGTCATTCAAGACCTATTATCTCCACATCAATTCAATATCAATCAGCTTCTATCTCATATCAATTATCAATTTCAAACATTAGTTTCATATCTTTATCAAACACAGACTATCTTTGAACCACTGCGCTTCACACAGTAATTCAAAGAGGGGCAAAATGTAATACCCCAAAAATGGGCTATAAGTTCATTAATCTCCTACATCTTCAATTCGAATGAAATCGACATCAAAGTCCTAACCTAAGGCACATCTAAACATCATCGAATCATAATTGATTATCTTAAATTTTGCATCGGGGAATATTCTTAGTAATATTCCTAATTATCTTAATTATCTTTAATTTAATGATTATTTGGCGATAAATCACATTTATCCTAAAAATTTGATTAATTGAATATTTTCATATTTAATTAATTAGATTTAATATTTTCCACTTAATTGTGTAATTAAATTTAATTCTATCTATTATTAATTGTATTATTTAATTTTGACAATAAATCAAAATTCCTATCTTTAATTGATTAAATTCTTATTTAATTAATTAAAGCATGTTGTCATTATTTAATAATATAATTTTTAATAAAAGTTTGGTAAAATAGTTAATTAACCCATAAATTAATTATTTATTTTCAAAAATCAGTTGAGTTGAGGATAAATCACTTTATTTATTTATTTAATTCTTAATTATTATGCATATTCAAAAGAAACAGTTAAACTCCAAATCAGAAAATCAATGCAAGTTATTGACTTTTTGGAACTCAACATCCTTTTGGAGTTCAAAAAGCTGATCTAAACTCTAATTTGAGTTAAAAAGCTGTTTTTGCATGTTTTTGCATGATTTTGAGAATTAACTATCTTTTATGATCAGATAACTCAAAAATCAAGATGAGTTAATTTGAGTGATTTATGGCTTTTATTCATGCACCTCCAAAGCCCTGGATTTCTATAAATTAAAGGCTCAGCTCTTCACAAATCATCTCATATTTTGCACAATCACGCTGGAGAATTGGAATTGAAGAATCAAAGCTCTTGCGAATCGACATCTTTGTGAGATCAATCTTATTTTTGCATTCATATTTCATATAATTGCTAGATTAGCATAGCATATCAGTTTTCAATAGCATTCATATCATATCAGTTTTTATCATTCTTATTGCATAGAAAAATCCAAAAAAATAGAATAATTGCATTCAATCTCTCATCTAGATCAATTGCATTCAAATCCTTCATTTAGGTGTCGTCTAGGTCACTGATCTTGATTACAATCTGAGAACATTAATCTCGCACCTATTAGAAGGCAGTAAATCGCTTGGTTAGATAGCTTTCAATTTTGCACGATTTTGATTATAGCTAACCTCTAATGTTTTACTGAGTGTTGTGTCTACAGATCAGGTATAATTTTCACACACACAATTATATCCATGGACTTTATACTTGGTCTTCCTATGTCATCTGGTCGCTATGATGCTATTATGGTGATAGTGGATAGGTTGACCAAGGTAGCCCACTTCTCACCTATTCATACTACCTTCATAGCAACTACAATGGCACGGGTTTTCTTGAGAGATATTGTTAGACTTCATGGCATTCCTTGTATGATTATATCCAATAGGGTTTCTCTCTTTACTTCATCTTTTTGGAGAGATATTTAGACTGCTTTGGGCACCAAGCTCAACTTCAGCACAGCTTATCATCTAGAGACAGATGGTCAAACTGAGAGAGTCAACTAGGTGTTAGAGGACATGCTACGTGTGTATGTGATGGATCATCAGGTTAGGTGGGAGGAGTACCTACATTTAGTCAAGTTTTCCTACAATAATGGGCATCATA
Organism: Chamaecyparis obtusa; assembly: GCA_027943335.1. Classification (NCBI taxonomy): domain Eukaryota; kingdom Viridiplantae; phylum Streptophyta; class Pinopsida; order Cupressales; family Cupressaceae; genus Chamaecyparis; species Chamaecyparis obtusa. The sequence continues at coordinate 103,358 of BSBK01005819.1, forward strand.
CGTCATTGGGTATGCCTCCTTATCAGGCCTTGTATGGTAGACTTTGCAGGACACTGTTGAGTTGGGACAGGATCAAGGATAGAGTTTCTATTGGTCCAGAGTTAGTCAGATAGATGGAGTAGTAGGTAGATTTGATCAGGCAACATCTTAGAGAGGCCTAGGATCAACATAAGAAGTATGCAGATGCTGGGAGGATTGATAGGGAGTATTTGGTTGGGGACATAGTCTTTTTGAGAGTGTGTCAACATAAGAGCCCAATCCATTTTGGAAAGGGTTCTAAGCTAGCCCCTCGGTTTGTCGAACCTTTTAAGATTTTAGAGAGGATAGGCCCAGTTGCATACTGTTTAGCTTTTCCACCTAGCCTATCACGCATCCACGATGTGTTTCATGTATCTATTTTGAGTAAATATATTTATGATGAGTCTCATATCATTGATTGGGATTCTTTACAGGTGGAGTCGAACGGGAAGCTAGCTTTGGAGCTCATTCGTATACTGGCACACAGGACCCTAGCCCTTCGAGGCCGAGAGCTGGACCAGGTTAGGGTTCAGTGGGATTGCTATGATGAGGTCACATCATCTTGGGAGGACACAACATAGATGAGAGCTCAATATCCCCATCAATTCGATGAACTCTAGGAGGAAGTTCATGCCTAGGGGGCAAGATGTGAGGTCCCACCCCAACCCATCTTAGCTTGATTGATGTTTTCACACATGGACTATCTAGAGGATATACTATTTTGAGATATTAGACCTATTTTGATTATGAATTCATATTATTAGACATTATGTGATGATTTTACATGATTATATGGATGGTGATGTTAGACATACCTTTACATGCTTATGTTAGATTCATCCTAACTTTAGGGTATAGAAAGCTAATTAAATTCTGGATTCTACATTTTGATTTATGCTATCTTATGGAATAGGAAATTGAGATAGTTATGATGTTAATTTCCTAGTATTGGTTCTGCATTTGACTTAGGGTTACTTGTTTAAGTAAAATTGAACTTATATGTGATGCTTATGGAAATAGGATACAATATGGTTTATGTATATGTTAAAAATATGAAATGTAATTTGTCAATGTATTCATATTTGAATGTTATTATGGATTGTGTTTCTCTTTTGATATGATTATATATGTGATGATTTCATGTGATATTGATATCTAAATCGAGAGTCCAAGATTATGACCATGGTTTTAAATGCAGGGAAACAAGGATGGATCAATGTGAAAATAGTAAAAGGCCAAGGTCGACTCTATGGAGAGAACAACCTCATTTTTATGTGTTTTAAATTTGTAAATGTGATGTATGAGTGAATGTTATTTGTAAGTGTTTTTAAGTGCATAATTGGATAAAAAATTTATGTGTAAATGTAAATGTGTTTATCCATTTGGCATGTCATGTGTGAAATTAAGTGGTGTGATGTGTACCTTTTTGTTGTGTCACTTGACACTAGTACTTATGTGTTGGCATGCCTAAGTGGAATATTTGACCTTACTCTACCCTTAGGTCACCTTGTGAGGCCCTAGGTGTAGTTAATTGATTAGAGAACCAAGGCATGAGTCACATCATTTCCCATTTTCGTGAGTTAGCTTCACATGGGTTTTAGAGAGGTTAAATTGAGCACTAGGGAGTGGTTAAGGTTAGTTTTAGGTACCCCAAAGCATATACATAGGTATGAGGGTCAAATTTTTCCTTTTTCATCACCCAAACCTTCCAAATGGCCTCTTAAAGAGAGCCTTCTTTGAGAGTGACGAAATTGGGTATGGTTTCAAGATTAGTTCCTTCCCCCATGTCTTGATTATCCTCTCATTCCTTAGTTAGGGACAAGTGGTAAGAAAACAAGAACCAAGAAATCTACTTCACCTTGGGATGGGGGTAGAGATGTAGGAATGTCTTGCTATTAGAAAAAAATGTGAGGGAGAAAAACACTTCATGCATTTTGGTTTTGAGGAGAATTCATCTTGCTAGATCTAGAGGTTTAGAGAGAGAAGGAGGAAAGAGGCTTGGAATTGAAAGAAGGAAAAGCTAGGAAGGGAAATTGAGCTCATCATCAAACTTATCTTGGCATAGTTTCTTGGAGGAAAGGTTGGTGCACCTATCATGAAAGGAAAACTTTGTCTTGTGAATTTTGTTTTAGTTATGTAATTCATGTTGTAAGTGTAATGTGTTGATTTCAAAATTGTTTCATGAAGCTTTCTTTTCCTTTCTTTTCTTTAGTTTTTTTATGAGTGATTGGGAGTGCAAGACTATACCCATCCTTGGGAGGATTTGAGAGTCTTGGGGTGAAGGAGTTAGTTGGGAAGATCTCTTTGTGTAGAGAATGGATGTATGGGCATCCATGTAGCCTACTTTATTTTTTTGCAAATTGGGGGTCATAAGGGAAGTTGTTTTGTGCTTTATGAGATGAGCAAGTTGGTTTTGAGATGAGCCTTGTGAAGGCATGTTTTGTAAGAGAAAGTAAGCCTTGTTTTGTTTAAGTATGGCCTCTCCAAAAGATCATTTCCACCTTCACCCATTGATGGATCAAATGTGATCCTTTGTGAAAACCTTGGGAATGGGAGTTTATGTAGTAAAAATTCATGTTGTTCAAGTTTAGCTATTGTGTGTATGAGTATGTTTGTTTCCTATCCTACCTCATTTCCCCTAGCTTGGGGGTGGCCATGTAATGGCCTTGGCTGGGAGGTGAGCCTCCATGGCCAATTTTCAATGTCTTCTATTGCGGGTTCATGAGTGTAGAGAATGGAAGAAGGCTGCAAGTTTTCAATTTATTATGTGCATGAGAAAGCTATGAAATTCTTGGATGAAGAAGTGAATTATTTGTACTTGATTTGTCATTATAAATTTTATTGATAAAATATGTATCCAATGTATAGACCTTGCTTTAGAGATGTGAACTGTAGTTCAATGTTATTCCATAATTTGATGAAATATGATGACTTAAAATAATATGTTATTGTTTTACATATGAAAAAGTGGGAAATTAACTATTTTCCCTAAGTGAGAAATTTATTAATGAGGTCATTTCTTTCAAATTAATATATAGATTTGGTTTCACTTAGTAGGAGTACTTTTATTACCATTTTTATATTTTTCTGAAAAAAAAATTAAATACTTCAAGTTTATAAACAGTTGTAAATTTAATTTAGAATGTTGTTCCTAATTTTTGTTATGAGGGAAGGAACAGAAAACAATATTTAATAAGATTTATGTTTACCCTATGTTTCAGCATTGAAAGAGAAAAAGAGTATTGTTCAGAATGTTCATATACTCTTGTTTATACTCACACATATAAAAATAGAATTAAAATTTAATTTTTAAATTTACTAATTTGTTGCTATATCCTGTATATGCAATAAGCATCTAAGATCATAATTAATATCCTTGAATATTGCACATATTCACTCAATAAATTTTCTGTCAAAAGAAAACTAGTTACAAAATTTAAAGATAAACATGGATATTCATTAACATATATATACAGAATCTATATATATATATATATATATATATATATATATATATATATATATATATATATATATATATATATATATATATATATATATATATATATATATATATATATATATATATATATATATATATATATATATATATATATATATATATATATATATATATATATATATATATATATATATATAATTTATACATATCATGACACATACAATAAATTTAACAAGTTGATACATATATATGTATAAATTGATATATGTTAATATATATATAACTTATTTAATGCTTTTTATTCTTTAAAAAAAGAGTACTTACCTATGTACATGATAGAAAGACTTTTGTATATGTGTATAAATATTAATATATATATACCTATTATAGAATATATATAATAATATAAATATTATTTATATATAAAATTTTTAATGTACTTAAAAAAAATAAAACATAAATAATGTTCATGGGTAAAAGATCAGGAAGAATGAATAAATCATATAATATTATTAAAAAGATGGCGAGCGAAAAATTAAAAAATGCGAATGTGTGAAATTTACCAAAGGTTAAAGCAGTGAATAAAGGGTTCCTGAGCAGCGTCTCCTTTTGACCACAGAGTTAGTGGACGACAGAAGGGAAACTGGTTTTTCCAGATATTGCTTTAGATTCTGGTTATATGGGCATAAAGAAATTGATTGCCGACAGAAGGACGGGAAGACCCATCCCGATTATGAGTACCTAAAACCCTTCATTGCAGAACAAAAGTGTAAAAGTCTGATTTTAGAGAAAGCATTGAAAGATGCTCTAAGCCATATAGAAAATGGTGCTCGAGCAGTAAAAAATGATGTGGTAATTAGGGGTTGTTCAGAAAGCAATCCTAAGGCAAGGAATGACATTCGGACTTCAAAAATCTTTACTGTCAATGATCTGGATGGGAAAATCAAGATGTTTGCAAAAATGAAATATGCTCTGCAATTTTTGAGCCTTCCTAGGATCAAATGGGCCTCAAATACTAGTGCTCCATCCCAAGACTCCCATTCTGCATTGGGGAGAGGTGTAGCTTTGGTATCCCAACAGGATCCCGGGAAAGCTAAATTGAAAAATCATGAATGGCAAACAGTTAAAAGGCCCAAGAGGGTAAAAGCGCAAACTGTAAGAAATTTTGAGATCCCGCTAAGGAATTCATTTGATTTACTAAAAGAGAAGGAGAATGCCCTAAATAATAGCTACTATTGCCCCCCTCATAAATGCCCTAGGGTTTCAGGAAGTATGGAAAATAACAGGGTTATCATCCCCAAAATCCGTATCAATAAAACAGGGTCAGCTAGGGTTGGGGGGAATAATGAGCTCGTCAATAAAAACTCTTCTCTGCATAGAGGTAAAATTTACTCTCCTCATCGGAGGGAGAATGGTAAGTTTCTTAAATCTACTCAAAATTTTATTTCTATCGAGGCTAGCACTAAACAAGGTAATGTATCCTCACCTGTATATACTCTGCCACATAGGCGAATCATTGGTTCTCCACATTTTCATAATAAAAAGAAATTCTCTTCTAACATGGACTCAAACAAACTAACCGTAGAAGGTAGCCCTATAGCAAGCTTGTAGGGGTACTATGAGGTTACAGGTATTATTATCAGATGGAAAGGAACTGGAGCAAGCAATTGGGACATCACAGAAGCACTAGTAAATATGCTTCCTAGGGAGGTAAGTATCATAACTCTTGTAGATTCCTTTTTTCTCATAGATTGCAAAAATTTAGAAACTAAAAAGAAGATATTAAATGACTATGACCTGAAATTTAGACATGAAGCTTTCTTTGTTACGAATTGGAAACCATTATTTAATCCATTTTATCTTGAGGAATTTGAAGTTGAAAAAGAAGTACTCCTTAAAAATTTACCAATAGAACTCTCGAATGATGATTCTGTTAGTTTAATTGGTAATAATATAGGTGAATTTATAAGAATATGCAAAGTTACACCTAATATGATAGAAAAAAATATTATAGTCAAAATGAGCATACATAGGAATTTCATTCCACATATGCGTATAGATTTCAACTCCAATTCAATTATTATCAATCTGGTTATCATTGAAAACTTCATAGAAACAAAACAGAGTTGTGAAAGTGATATAAATCTTCTAAACAATAGCTTAGATGTAAGCATTAAATTCTTAACAGATAGAGGGGGCTTCTTCCTAATAGGAAAAGAGGAGGATGAATCTCCTATAATCAACTATATACCCCTTTATGAGCTTTCAATAGAAGTTTACAACACCAGCAATCAAGCAGTAAATGCGGAGTTTTCTCCTCCAAAGTCTCTAGAGGAAGTCGCCTCACCCAGAATTCTAAAGGAAAACATTAGTGATGAATCTCTGAAAGTAATCTAGAGTAGAGGTACCCCTGTATCTAAATCTGAGGTAAATACTCCAGGGAAATTAGGGAGTGAGCATCCTCTGGAAAATACTACACAACCTGAGGAAAACATAAAAGGGAACCAGCCTAAGAACTTAACTCAATCATCCCCCTCTAAGGCTGTTAAAGGCTCGGAGGAAGTGAATAAAATTTCAGATTTTAATATTGATTCCCTGACTGGTGAGTTCTTAGATCTCTTTATTAGCGAAATATGTGATGAAGAAGAGCTGAACTATCAAAAGGAGATTCTGGCCCTTAGAAATTCTAGAGAAGATAATGATGATGTAATAGAGCTCCATCAAGTAGAATTGGATCCATATAAGATAGATCCTCCCACTAACCCTGAAATAGGCATAGAGTCTTTTGAACAAGCTTCCTTAGAAGCTGAAGAAGAAATAATGGAAACAGACATAGCTAATGGGGACGAAGATGCAACAAATCTCCATGCCTCTCCCATAGCTATCAGAGCCAATGCAGAAAATATCATTGATAATGCTGATGGCCTGTTTGGTATCACAAATAATGATAGACAACTTGGAATAGCCTCCAATATAGTTGGCCTATCCTCCCCCAAAATTGACAAAATCAAGAAGAAAAGGGGTAGGAAGTCTTGTATAGAACTTAGAAATATAGCTGGCAATGCGAAAAATCAAATAAAAATTTTTGATATTCTGAATGATGGGAAGGGGAAGTGTCTTCCCAAGGGGCAATGAGAGTAACTACCTAGAATGTTAGGGGCTTAAATGCCCCTAACAAACAACAATTAATTAAAAGATATTTAAAAACTTTTGACTCCGATATTATAATACTCCAAGAGACTAAGCTAGATAATGATGAAGGAAAGAAATTAAGTAATAAACTCAACATATGGAGAGAAGATTTTGTACCTGCATTGGGTGCATCAGGAGGCCTAGAAGCCTTGTGGGACCCTCGGAAAATTTTCTTATCAGTCATGTCCAGCAGTAATAATTGGATGGCTATGAGGATCTGCAGCCTCAAATCAAACCTGAGATTCATCTTGATTAACATTTACGGACCTGTTCAAAATTTAGATAAAAGAAGGGTTTGGCAGGAAGTCACAACCCTCCTTCAAACAAATATAGAAGATACTTTCATTTTAGGTGGGGATTTTAACACTATATTAAATTCCAAAGAAAAATTTGGAGGTTCCAACTTCATCTCACAATCTCAAAAGGACTTCACCCAATGGGTCTCAAACAACAATTTGCTTAGCATTGAAACCATCAATGGAAACTTCACTTGGAATAATAGAAGGCTGGGCTTCAGTCATATAGCAGAAAGACTAGATATATTTTTTGTGTCAGGAGATATGAGTAACCAAATCTTGTCAGCTGAAATTCTCCCAGATGCGGGTTTAGATCATTTTCCTATCAGACTTACAATTACTGAAGATTGTAAACCCAATAGAAACCCGTTCAAATTCAAATTTATGTGGTTCCAGGATCTAAAACTCATTAATCTTCTAGAACATTGGTGGAAATAGACAACATTGGAAGGATCCAAAATGTATAGCTTAATTACTAAACTTAAAATCATTAAAAATAAAGTCTTGGAATGGAACAAGAACAAATTCAACAATAACATTGAAGAAAAATTACATATAGAACAGGAGTTAGAGAATATAAATAATTTAGTCATTTCCCAAGGTATGGATGAAGCAAGTTATCTTTCAGAAAAGGAACTCATGTCTAAATATAATGCTATCTTACTCAAGGAATAGATATTTTGGAAGCAAAAATCTAGGGAGACCTGGCTAAAAGAAGGAGATAACAATACAAAAAAAATTCATAAAACTACCAATATAAAAAGAAATATAAATAGGATAACTAAGATCAAGGATGAAAGGGGGCAACTATCGGAAGACCCCAAAGTCATCGCAGAGTGCATCACTAATTATTTCAACTCTCTTCTTAATAACCTCGAAGCAGTCAACCAACAAGATCAACTAGAAATGCTCAAGGCTATTCCTAAGTTAATTTTGAATGATGATAATATCATGATGAACAACAAATTCACATTGGAAGAAGTCAGATCTGCCTTATTCCAAATGCAACCTGACAAAGCCCCAGGCTCCGATGGCTTTCAGGTCGGCTTTTTCCAGAAGTGTTGGCATTTCATGGGTAATGACATTTGGCAAGCTGTGGAAGCTACCAGAAATTCCGGGGCTATCCTATTGGAAATCAACAATACCTTTTTCTCTCTTATCCCTAAAAAAAATGAATGTATTGACCCCGCAGACTTTTTCCCTATTTCTCTATGCAATACCATATATAAGATATTATCAAAATGCATAGCAAATAGACTTAAAACTCTTCTCCTGATCCTTATTTTCGAAGAGCAAACTGGGTTTGTAGCCAAAAGGTCGATCCTAGATGGCATTATCATCACCCAAGAACTCATCCACACTACCCAAATAACCAAGGAGCTGATTATGTTTGTTAAAATCGACATTCAAAAGGCTTATGATAAGGTGGACTAGAGATTCTTGTGTAAATTCTTGGAAGCTTTTGGCTTCTCAAAGCATTGGATCAACCTTATTTTTATGTGTATTTCTACCCCCAAGGTCTCAGTCCTCGTCAACGGTACCCCAGAAGGTTTTTTTGGGATTTCACGAGGCATTAGACAAGGTGACCCACTATCGCCCTTTCTTTATGTTATTATGGCTGAAGCCCTGGGGAGAACTATTACCAAGAGACAGTCAGAAGGAAAGATTATAGGCCTTAGAGCTGCAGATAATATCCCGTTCATCACACACCAACAATTCATGGATGATACTATTTTGCCAGGAGCAGAAAATTGCAAAGAGGCCAAGGCTTTCAAAGAAGTCCTTAATTCATATATGAAGGCCTTAGGGCAATGAGTCAATCCTAGTAAATCAAAAATATTCTTTTTAAACACTACACCTGATATAGAAAAGAAAATCTGTGAGACCCTTGGTTATCAATGGGGTTCTTTTCCATGTAAATATCTAGGGATAGAACTGGATAAGGGACAACATTCATCCAAACTCTGGCAACAAGTTCTAGCGAAGGTTCGAGATAAGAAGAGTTCTTGGAAAGGTAAATGGCTCACTAAGCTAGGGAGAACCATTATGATTAAAGCAGTCCTTTCAGCTATCCCTACCTATCAGATGTCTATTTTACCCCTCCTTGCTAACATTAAGCATGAACTAGACAAGGTTATGCGGGATTTTTATTGGCAAGGGTCAAACGAGGAAGAAAATGGCCCTAATCAAATGGGATAACTTATGCAAACCTATCTCTATGGGGGGTTTAGGGTTTAAGAACCTTATTTGGCAGAACAAAGCCCTTGGCACAAAGCTTGTTTGGAGACTGTTTAAGGAGCCCAGCTCTAAGTGGTCTTCCATTCTTCTCCACAAATACGTCCTAGAGGCAAACCCCATTAATATTTTCAGAGCTCAATCCCATACCAAGGGATCTCGTATTTGGAACTTCATTAAGGAGTCTATAGGCATAATCAACAAACACCTTACATGGGATGTAGGTCTTGGGGATCACGTGCTATTTTGGGAAGATTCGTGGGCAGGTTTCCCTGCCCTTAGCAAAGAGGGTTTCTCACCTATTTTCATTGATTTTTGCAAAACAACCATTGGTTCTAACCTTAAGGACTATATTAACCTTAGTTGTGAAAATGTTTCAGACTTGACCACAAGTGGATTACCTTATGATCAAGAAACTTAGAGGTTATTTAATATTTTAAAAGAAAGGAATATCACGATTAAAAATTAGCCAGATAACCTCTTATGGGCTGGCTCTAATAATGGGGAATACTCAGTTAAAGACGGGTATAAAACCATTATTCGAGAAGAAAGAATGGACAATCTAGACATTCCCCTTAATTTGTGTTGGAACAAAGCCTATCTCCCCAAGGCAGGGATGTTTTTATGGGCTGCTTTGCAAGACAAAATTTTAACATCAGATAGGATATGAAAGATAGGCTTTGCAGGTCCGACAAGGTGCCCCTTATGTGAAAAATAGGAAGAGGATATGAATCATCTTCTGCTAAATTGTTCCTTCACACAGAATTGTTGGAACTGGCTTCAGCAATCCTTAGACTGGAAGATAGCTCTTCCTTTAGACCTACTAAGCCTCCTAAAAGCCTGGCTAGCGCTATACAAAGATAACTTGTATAAGGATATCTGGACTATTTCCCCATCTATCTTAGTATGGGAGGTGTGGAAGGAACACAATCGGAGGATTTTTATGAATCAAAAATTAGAATGGAAAAGCATCACTAATAAAATCGAAGCTTCAATTACGGAAAAGATTAATAGCTTACTTAGAGATATCACTTGTTTCAAAGATTCCTTCAGATCCTGGGATAATAAGATTAGGCTTAAATGGCCTTCCTTAATCATACCAAATCTATTTGGAAGAGGAGATGCTAAGGCAAAAGCTGTCAAAGCCAATTGCTCCTAGGTCCCTCCTGAGGAGGGTTGGGTAAAGTTGAATTTCAATGGAGCATCCAAGGGTAACCTTGGAGAGGCAGGCATAGGTGGTATCATTAGGAACTATAGGGGAGAAGTAATTTCTAAATATGTGCATCCCATCAAGCCTACTATGAATAACATGGCTGAATGTCTTGCTGCCCTGGAAGACCTCAAAATCTGCAAAGATTTTAACTTTTCAAAGCTTGTTATCGAGGGGGATTCCCAAATCATAGTTAACGCTATACGCACTAAAAAGACTCCTAACTGGGTTATTAACTCCAAGGTAGAGGAAATTAATCTCATCCTTGAATCATTTTTAGAAGTAATGGTCAAGCACACATATCAAGAGGGTAATACTGAAGCAGACACTTTAGCTAATCTTGGAGCCAGCAGTAATCACATTATGGAATAGAATACACTTGCTCCCCTTTCTAGCCCTGAGTTTGGTATACGTATATATATATTATCTGCCTATAAGGTATCATATATATCTATGTTTACTTTATGATATTTATGGGGGTATATAAATAATGGTCTATTTATACTCATAGACCTATTTATATACCCTCATGGACATCAGCATTTATACAAACATTTGGTATATTTATCTGCACATATACCAAATGTTTGTATAAAGGCCTTTATGGTAGACCGACCTTGGGTTACTATCTTTTTACCTTCAGAGGAGCTGTGGAATTTTTTGTATCATTATCGGTCTCTCCAGCCTTTGCTTATGCTCATCTCCTTTTTATCGATTGCTTTGATAATTTTTTACTAATTATTTACTGCATAATTATTATGTTGTGTACTTACCTTTTTCCACTTGATTGGTGCCAAGTGTTGCTCCTTTGTGTCATCATCCCATTGGCAGGGAAGACTTGGCACTCGATATTAGCCCACCTTCGACTATGGATGATTTAGGGGGAAGTATTACTTGGGTCTTGGCTATCATGTATTCTTTAATCATTGCATTTGCCTACTCCCATACTTACCAGACTTCCTCCCCTTCCTCGTGAGGCACATCTCACATGTGTTCCTCTCCTAGAATTTCTAGAATCCTCTTCTTCCTTCCACTGGCTTCCGAGATCTTTTTCTAGGGATTCTCTCTTCTCAATCACCTTAGTCCCATGCTGTGTCTGCTATTTGTTTTCTCATGGAGACCAAATTGAAAACTTTCAGTTCCGGCTATACCAGAGTAATGGCATTTAGGGGGCCTGTTACACCAGAGCATTGGAACCAAATCCTGCACCCACTTCCTAACTTGGTTAGGAGGGCCCTGGAGAAGGCACTAGGTGAGCATGCTTTTGATAATGAATTCTCCTTTAGGACAAATGGGGATGTCATTGGTTTATATATTGCTATATCTTATCTGGCTGGGAAGGGGAAAGCTGAGATCATACAGATAGCTAAGCTATCTTTGATAATCACTTCTTGATTGGCCTGGAAAACATGGTATTCTCCATCGATAACCTCCTAACCTCCCCCTTTGTGGAAATTACGATGAGATCAGCAATCTCAGACCTAGCTAGCATTCCACCTAAGCAAGAGTTCCCATGATAGTATTTAAGGATGAAGAAGCTTTTGATGCCCATTGGCCATCCATGGAAAGGAATGTGAATTTCCTCTATAAGGAAGTGCTACAATCTAAATGGGACTCAAGGGAGATCCTGGACTATTGGAGGGCTGAAGGCTTTGACATTCCCTCATCCTTAAATGGCATTGAACCGACTAAACTCCATGTCATTGCGCCAGTAGTGATTAGATGCACCTGTTTCTCCAGGGATGTGGATGACTTTGAAGAGAACATCGTGGTGATGCGCCAGGAGAACCACACTTGGCTCTGCGCTACAGTGGAAAAAGGAATATTTAGTATATATAACTACCCCAGAGCTCTTTTTGTCAAAACTTGGAAATGTTCATAACTGCATATTTACGAACTCTTATAGATGTAATAGATATATTATGTAATACCTAGATTATAGCAGTAGTTTTTTATCTTAGCTCTGTACACAGTTTCTACACTTTTCATGTTAAGGGACAACAATGTAATCACTCCGAAGAAGATATCAATGTAAAGAGAATTCTACTAACAATAGTTATTAGACTTACAACAAGGTATCTAGTTTCTGGCTTCATTGACAATTCGTGGCTATTGAAGATGGTGTTTTATATGTAATTCCTAGTATATTCATTCCATCCAGCATTTTCTGAATTTTAGTAGTTCAGTCATGAGTTTATATTAAAGTTGGTATGTTAAGTTCAGTTTGCTAGTTGTGGATCAATGTTTTTAATTTTTATCTCAAAGGCTTCTAATTATTAAGGTCTTCATAGGGTGCAAATATGCACATACCATACACGGGTATTTTCCGGTATAGTGTGTGCATAGGTGCAAAATTATGTTTATATATCAGTGAGTGCACATCTGATCTTATGAGTACATTCATATATTTCTTTGCATATCTCAGGCTCATTATCAGTTGCTTTTACATATGGCTTATTAAATTTCAGTAGGCCATTACTGGTAATGGAAGAAGTAAAGTGGTTATTTCGGTTTCGAAAGAATGGTGTATTATGAAATGAGGCCAGATTGGATGGTTTTATAAGTGTATTTTGGTTACAGGAAGTTTTTATGATTACAGGATATAGACCTGTTCTGGATATTTATATTCACATAAATATATACGTACAGAGCTTTGTGTGTGTGTGTGTGTGTATATATATATATATAGGCTTCAGGCATACTTTGGATGCATATTTATGAATGCAGGAATGTATATATTTGTATACATCTATAGACATAGATCTGTAGGTATATATTTATATATAGGCTATAGGTGTATTATGAAAGCTTATATATGTTTAGGAGATATATATAAATGTATACATATAGATTTATGTATACATTTATATATATCATTATGATGTAATCAACCTGGGCCTTGTCTTTCATCCAGTCATTCTTCATCGTAGTTTGGATAGCCTTATTCTTTATATGTATCTATATGTTCCTGGCCCTATATATTTAAATACTTATACTTTTCCTTTCGTATGTTTGATTTTCCAGATTTTATTTTTTTCCATGTAAAATGTACTCAAATTTATACAGTTATATATTAAGCCTTAAACATATGGTTTCAGTCCTTTGCACATATTTAGCTCCTTGATTGAAGAGTATATTATGTTCCCTTGGACATTCGGGCTAGTTTTAAGGTAGTATTCTCAGCCAAGATACAGTTTATTTGGCAATTTGTCAATTAGATATAAGTTTTAATATCGAATAAAGGATTTAGGGATTGTTACTATTTAAATAGTATTTCCTACTAACATTGGCAGCTATTGATATCAAATTAGAAATGGAAACCCAATCCTCAGAATACTTTTTTATCCGGGAGAGGTATTTTTTACTATTTGTAGTACTTCTTTTTCCTATTTTAATTAACAATGCTTAAGCTATGTTGTTAATATGGTTAACTCAATATTGGCTAACCTATGGCACTGGAGAATTGATGTATGATATACAGGAAAGATTATTCTTTGGGAAGCCCAATTACTATTCTCGACAAAGCAAAAAAAGGGTGATGCATTCTCTTATATTCATCCTTCTGTATAACTTTCAGATCTTGTTGTTCGTAGGGAGCAACTCCCGAAATCACTCGAGGCATGGATTAGCCCATATAGAACTATACAATTCTTGATTTATATCAAGCTGTGGGTATGCCCACGGAAATAATGTATTTAAAAAATCTCATCTTCTGACGAGTTGTGGGTATGCCCACGTAAATTTTGTATTAGGATAGGACCTATGGTCCTGGGCAATGCTGGAGGTTTTCTCTACCCCGCTCTTTCCTACCAGCGCCTACAGTGAGCGGGGTCACAATGTAAAACAATAAATTATATTAATAAAAAAATTTCAAGGCTTCGACCTTTTATCGATCAAAAAAAAAAAAAAGATCAGAAAGAATATTATATATATATATATATACATATATATATACATATATATACATATATATACATATACATATATATATACATATATATACATATATATACATATAATATAGATATATATATAGATATATATACATAGATATAGATATACATATATATATATATATACATATATATATATATATATATATACATATATATATATATACATATATATATATATATATATATG
>BSBK01005820.1:0-5000 GCA_027943335.1 Chamaecyparis obtusa
ACCTCAGCTAACTCAACATGCAAGTTGAGAATAATTATTATTTTATAATTAATCTTTCTGTTAAGCCTCTTAACTTGACCTCTAAGTTTAGAACTGACCAATCAATTCTCTTTAGTTGATGTGCATATAATATTCATGATTATATTTTAATAATAATTAATAACTTTAGCATAAATAACCATGCAATAATCAATTAATTATTAATGCATGTTAATTTTCTTAATTAAATTAAATTCAAGCTTAACATTTAATTAAACTCATACCTTTTAAATTTAGAATTAATATCTAGTATAATTGATAATTAAATTATCAACTTTAATAATTATAACCTTTATTTAATCCTTTTTAAATTTTATAACCAACTAAATTCTCTTTTCTATATTTAAGCCTTTTATGAAATCTTTTTATTTGACAAAGGTATTCAATTGATTTTCATTAATTAAATGCACTCTCATGTTCAATATTTCTATAACTCAATAAGGGTTAATTAATTAATTCTTATAGTAAATCCCATACTCTACTCATCCATTAAATCACCAAAATCATATCAAACTCACATCACACAACATGAATCAAACTAATAACTCAAAACACAAAAAATCATACTCAAGGAAAGGGCTCATGAACTTACGTCACCTTGACGAATTTAGAGAGGTAATCAAAAGAATCGTGTCCACTATTTTAGGGCAAAAAATGGCTCAAGTTGGGATTTGGGTCTACTTCTATTTCCCCCCTTCTTACCATTGAGATGTTGCGATAGGGCACGCTCATCCTGGCAATTCAGGATGCCCAGTACAAACAAACTTGCATAAAAGATAAGCATGCATATATATATATATATATATAATTATATATATATATATATATATATATATATATTATATATAGTATATATATATATATATATATATATATAAGGTAACTATGACTCCCTCCCTCAACCACATTAGACATGTCAAACAAAAATCTAAAACATACACGCTAACCATACACATGCAAGTATGTGGTAAGTACAACTAGTAAACTATGAATATAAATAACATCATATCCTAACCATATGAATTTCATCATCATGAAGATACTATAATAGTCAACTAAAAGCACATAGTATGGCATCATCATGAAAATAACTATAATCACTAACTAAGAGCATATAAAGTATCATCATTATGCAAGTAATATATCCATCAAATGAATGCATAAAATGTCTCAACTAAGCAATGACTCATGATATATAAATCCAAACATAAAGTAGTGTCATACAACTATAAAATCAAGTATCACTGAATAAAACAACACATGCATGAAAACTAGACTAAAAGAGTTCGACAATAGCTTCCAAAAGGTAAACTATGTGTGGGAACTACAAGTGTAGTGAAGAAACATAGTACACATGTACATATTTCTTAAATTGCATTCTGACTACTAAAATAAAAAATCAATTAGAATGTACTCTACATAAGGAAATGTTTGTTCATATATTTCCACAACTGGAAGAAACCGCCTATGAAGAATGTGTAGAACACAAGAGAAAAATATTCACTATTTGTGGGTTACAAAAAGAATAAAAATACATAATCAAGATTATGTTATCATCGAGTTCAAAGATGATAACATGCCCCGCATAGAATCCTCAAGCTAGGTATACACGGTTATATTGCATACCTACTCTGACATTGCAAAATTAGATAGGTTTCTTTATATATCAAAACTTTGCAATACATTCTTCTACCCAAAATATACTAATCATGTTCTATACTTTGTAAATGATTAGGATCTAGTTCAAACTCCCAACAAACAGTACCTTTCCACATAGAATATATCGCAACATTGTGCACATGAAAAAGTTACAACTTTTGGTTTCAAACCTACTTCAGTACTCATTCTTGGTTCAAGATACAAAGACAGTATATCTTAAAATAGTACAAATCTCAAATATATGTTTCTTAGCAATGTTCTTATTTTTGGTTTGAAGACAACTTCACTAATCATTCTAAATTTTTGATACATCCATTTTAAATACACTCCACTTCTCAATAGTTTATCTTTTTACAAAACACTAATACATTTTGGTTTTCAAATGCTTTGTACAATACTCACATATTAAAGTACCTACATAGTTACAACTCAAAAAACTATGTTACTTGTATTCACATATTCAGATGTAATTGCTTGTATAACATAGAAGAAAGTTATTTTTAGGTTGTTATTGCACAAATGTTTTTCTATATCATGATGTTCAAAGATCAATGCACACTATCTGTTGATATTGCACAAATGTTTTTCCATGACATGAACTTGAAAGGTCAATGCACACTATACTATTTCTCATTTATGCACACTTTATGTGATTTGATTCAATAAAATACTTCTTAATTTTATTTAAAATACTCTACAATACTATGATTTTGTTTTAGATTGCTCTTTATCTTTCCTTGTTGGTAATTATAGTGATGCTGATTTGATTAAATTTTTTGGGATTTATCGAATGTCTCTTTTCAAGAAGACTGTGTATTTTAAACCTATTTAGCACAACATTGTTCATTGACAAAGAGGAAGTGGTAGAATATAACTTGTCGAAAGACATATACTATTGTAAATACTATTACAAATTGAAATGTAAAAGTTACTTTAATGTTTTATTCCACTTTTTGCCTATCTTGTTGTATTTTTGTTGTACTTGTATATTTTTTATATTCAAGTTTGTAGTCCACTTACAAATTTCAATTATATTTGTGAGTATTTCTTATCAGTTTAGCTTTTGTTTGGACAATGTATAGTAAATTGGCATCAAATTTCATTTTATTTCAAATTGCTCCATCATACTATCTTTTTTTGCCAGAACTCTTATTTGAATGCCATTATAGATGCATTTGGACTTTCCTTTGTCCATTTTGTCTCCATTCATAACTAGCATTAAAGCTGTGGGAACTATCAAAGATAACCAAGATAGATGGTACTATATGAGACTTGATAGCATTGTGCAATCTTGGTTGAAGCTGAATTCTACTTTTCCTTATCACAATTTCTTGATTGGTTGCACCTTTTTTTAGGACTTTTGTTGAAACATAGACCTCAGAGTTGATAATGTCTCCCTTACTATTGTTTGTGTCCTCTTTTCTACTAATATTTTTATATATTTATATGAATCAAGGAGGCTATGATTTAGGACCTAGAGTCCACCAATTATCTATCATTTCTACTGATATGTTATGCACAAATAAAATAAACCTCTTATGAACTATATATATATATATATATATATATATATATATATATATATATATATATATATATATATATGTATGTATGTATGTATGTATGTATGTATGTATGTATGTATGTATGTATGTATGTATGTATGTATGTATGTATGTATGTATGTATGTATGTATGTATGTATGTATGTATGTATGCTTGTTCTTTTGAAGAGATCATATACACCTACAAATATCATGGCATCATTCAAACATCTTACAAATTTAATATTATATCTTTTTATTGTATAGAAAGGAGTATACCAAGTGTTATTCAAATTGTTTCCCCAATAGCCATTTTTTTAACACCAACCTATACCCATTTCTGAGCTCCACCCTCTAGACATTCGTATTTGTGCCTCTCTTTTTCTAAGAACTATGACTTATGTAACTGTCAGTTTCTGAGCCACCAAAAAATATCAAAGCAACATGATTCTTCCATCAAATAATTCATCCAATAGAATCCCTTCTTCCATACAAGTGTCCTCTTCTATTAGCTTTTAAAGTTTTTACCTAGTTTTTAAGTTAGTGTTCTTATCAATAGAAGAAAAAATTAGCAAAAATAGATCCAAAATCATGCATGGTAGGGAAAAGGTCTTGTTACTAGCCTTCTTTATATATAGAATAAATCCAAGAGTGATTGATTTATTAATTTCAGTTTTGAGTTAGTGGAATCCATTTCCTTAAAATTCAATAAGAAGACAATTGCAAATTTGATTGTTTTACACTATATATCTTCAGTATTTTCTTTTCAATGTGATGTGTTTGTAGATTATGATATTCATAATTAGGAGTTTTAATTGGAGATAAAAAGTTTGATTTTCGTAATGTTTACCATTTCAATGCATAATCTACTCACCTTGATCTAAAAATTTAAAATTAAAGAATTGTTTCCTTTCTTACATCTCACAACTATTTCCTATCCTTTTTCAATGTTGTTGGTTATTAAAAGCAGTAAAACAAGGGTGTTTTCCATTACAAAACTACAACCCACAAGCATAGAAAAAAAGATAATTACAACAGGTTCAAGAGAAGACCATTAACAATAGACTAGTAGCACAACTAGTGACCCACATCAAGTATGGGTAGGAAACTCACCCATAGTGTTGGGAGAAGGGTGAGAGATTGTAGAGCTAGTCTTCCTTCACCGATGAACAAAAACCCAAGAAATACTATTAGTAGGATCTCTAATACAAGATGGTGGGACCCTAAAAGAGAGTGAATCAACATCATCAACAGGACCAAAGTGCTATCAATTTTGAACCTTAAAATCCATAAGATGAAGCAAATCAGGAGCAGTAGAAATCATAGATGAGTTAATGCCGCTAGAGGGGACTGAAATAATAACATGTCGAGGCAGATTCAATGGGACAGAGGATGTCAAAAAAAAGGAACATCATCCAAGGGGAGACATCATCAGCTTAAGGAGTGTCATTAGAGGAAGAGTCAATAACCAAGACAATCAAATGATCATCATTTGCATCTTTCCACCATGTAGCAACACCCTTACACTGCGAAAGAGAATAGTTTGTGGCTAGATGATCAGTAGAGAATCACCACTTACATATGAAGGGAGCCCTCAAAATCGAGTGATTGGTTCCATGGCATGTCCCTGACCATAAGAACCACATCACCCAGAAGGGATGTGGAGATGTCAAGGTCAACCAAAATGCGAGAAAAGTAGATCAAATCACTTATCCTAAGCCTCATCCACCTTTTAAAAATGGTCTATAGATGTGCCTA